>VZTL01012539.1:44756-73535 GCA_013400535.1 Scopus umbretta
GAGCAGGGCCGCGGGCCGGCCCCAGGCCGCCCGGAGAGCCCGGCGGCGGGGCGCCCCGTCGTGCGTCGGCTGCCCGGCGCTGCGGGGACCCCTCCGTAGGTGGTGGTCCCTGGGGACGTGTCTTGGCCTGAGCCGGGGCTGGGCAGAAGTACCTGTGTGTGAGCTCTCGGAGCTGCGGCCCTTCCTGCGGGAAGGTCTGAGGAGCTTGGGTTTGGCTGTGGTAGGAGACCGTGGTGGTTAGGTGCCGGGGCGGAGGGCGCAAATGAAGCGGGGTGGAAAAAGATGGGTAGAGACACCCAGTTGCTGGTGAGGCGAGGCGGTGGTGGTGGCAAACGGAGAGCGCACGGCCAAGAGCGGCTCCTTCCTGAAGAGACGCGCGTTAAGGTGAGTGGACCCAGCCGTTGGGAATGGACCAGCCATCGGGAACGGACCAGCCATCGGGAACGGACGTGTTGCCAGCAGATAGCCTTTTACCGCTTGAACATTGGGTAAACGTCCGTTGACTGGGCAAGCTGCTGCATCGGCTTCCTTGTATCGTTCTCTCTGTGCGCGCTGAAATACATTCCTGGGTAAGGAATGATACTTTTAGAAGCTTGCCGGCTTTCTGAGCCAGACCCACAGAGTCACTTGTACATCCCATTTCCATGGTGGGAGGTGTAAAGCTAGGGTGAATGGAAGTCTTTTCCTGTTGGTTTTCCAGGGGAGACAAATCTTTTCGAAAATGTTGCCCAATGTGCAAAAGTAAACGCTGGCAAGAAGAGCTTCAGTTTAAACCTTGTAAACAATGTTTAACACGTAACATGCCCAGTTTCTTATTCCTTTCTCCAAAAGTTTAATGACAGAGCATTGTGGCCAATAATTGCTAAAACCCACTCCGTATCAGAAATTCTTTTGCCTTACATCACGTCTTGTGTGAAGAGGTAATATAATTTGTACAGTAATATAATTTGTTTAATATTTGTTTTAGTTCTCAATGCCCTTCATCTAAAATGTGATTTTTTTTTTTCTTTTTAAACTCTGAATGGGGTGCTGAAAATTTCATTCAGCACCGTAATCATTCATGGAGCGTTGTTTTATTTAGAAGCTAAGGCTAGCAGGTGGTGACAAATGATGTATAGCTAATGTGCTGTGTGGTGGGGATGAATAGCTACGCAGTATGCACTGTTCCAAACAGTGGTTGGATCCTAAGACATTTTGGGGTTTAGAGGAGGTGTGAAAGATTGGCAGAGGTGCAGATCTGTATTTGAGCTAGAGAGGTGAACTGTCTGGTATTGTTAAGGGAACCACTGAATGCTTGCTCTGATAAGGTTATCGATGCAGGAAAAGAAATGGATAAATGAAGCTTCATCCCTTGTTCTGATAAGAAAACTCACTGAGATAAGTTAACTTCCCCCCTGCCCCTCACCAAAAACTTACAAAGGAAGGGTGGGACATGTCTATCTGACTGGGGGGGCGGGGGGGTTGTCTTGTTTTGTGCTGTGTGTTTTCTACTTGAAATGTCATGTTCTTGAAATAGTGGGGTAAAAAAAAGTGTTTGTGATGCATCTAGCCTTTTCTGGCTGTTGAGATGATTAAGAGGGGAAGGAGAAAATCTGTTCTGTAATTTAAAAAAGGTGAAGTGAATTTCGTTACAGTTGAAGGCAGTTGGGAAAACAATTATACTCGCTCTGGTTTTAAGTAGATGATCTCCCTCCAAACTTACTTGAATTTGTGGTTAGAAGCTAAATGGATCTAATTACAAACACAGATGCTATGTTCAGTATAGGTTTTGGAATAATCTAACCTGTGGGATTGTAACACATGGATATAACAGGGAAAAAGTTGGGAGAGACTTTTTCTAGGACTGGTTCTCTCTAGTTGAATGGATTGCTTAGGAAGGAGTTTTTCTGCTTAGTCTTCTTGCTCAAAGTGGGATCACAATGACACGCAAGTCAAGCATAGAGTAGTTCTGGTGGACTCAACTGCAATACCTGTGAGCAGTCCTAAGAGGTCTCGGAACATGGGTGTATCGTAAAATACTTCAGGGTGCACTCAGTGTAACCTTCATTCTGGTGAAGCCACTGGTAGCGCGTTGTGCTATGAAGCTGCAGGTCAGATCCCTCCCATTCACTGGAGATACAGTCTTGCTTATTCTTCAAAGTCTGTGAGAAGCTGCAGATACTTTGGCAAAGGGTAAAACAAGCATAAGGAAAAGAAGCGCAGTCTGGAGGCTGTGGATTTCGGGACAGTATTTAATTCTTTCACAAAGACCCTGCCCTTTACTGAAGTCCCTGCTTTCTAAAAGGCGTGTGCCCCTTTCTTCAGCTCTCTCCTATAAATATATGTTTTGCATCGGAAAGTATCTGGCAGTCCAAATGGTAAAAGTTAGTAGATGAGAACAGCAGAATAGGATTGCACTACTGCATAGTGCACACAGCTAACTTTTTGGTGTCTCATTGCTGTTCTTTTTTTTTTTTTTTTTCTTCATTCTTTTCCACCTGTTTCATGCCAGTGCTTCCCACTTGCTATGCTTTGTGCAAGTGGTATCAAATTTTAAGTATTACGTGTTCAGGGCAGGGCTGCTCTCTTACTCTGTGCATGTGACTTCACAGTGTCATTCAGATACCACTGCCATATTAGCATCTTTTAGCATAAATAAGTAAAGTAGACCTTATAAACCCATGTGAAATAACACAGAAATATAATTTTTCTTAAATTGAAAGCTCTTGTATGGCATTTCCAATGAACTGAAAGTGTCTGGTAAAACAGTTACGCAGAGCTGAGTGCAGAATGGTTCTTTCATACGTGCCTGCTTCCTTTATTTGCATGCAAATATTCATTCTGCAGATACTAACGTGAAAAATCCTCTGTTCTTCAGTTGGTTTGCTGGAGAGTGCAATGAGTGGACGAGGGCAAAAATCAATGCAGTGTTACTCGCAGCTCGTCTTTTCCCTTTTCTTCCCCGTTTCAGACTTCTCACCCATCCAGTCAAAGGGTAAAGAATGTGATGTAGAGAACTCATCTCGCACCTGCATTTAATTCAGATGAGACTCTCTGAAATACATGGGTTTCTAAAATCTGTGTGTGAATAAACAAATGTTTTCTCAGACACCGGGGCTGATTCAGGAATGATTTATGAGTAGCAAGGAGGGCTGTGTGATAGGCAAGTTGTTTTCAGTCTGACTGGATTTACCCATAATTTTGCGAAATGAAGGTTTTTATTGGTGCCTTATCCAACCTGCCCAAGTTGTCAGCAATGAAGAAGTTGCAGAATTTGTGATGATCATAAATGCTTTTCTCCCAACAGATAATTACAGTTGGGGTAAAAGTTACATTTATGTTTCAGAAAGGTCCCTTAGAGGCCAACCGAGGCAAAAAAAAAAAAAAAANAACAACGGCAAAATCCCGGAAAAAAAAAAAAAAAAAAAAAAAAAAAAAGAGGGTGGAGGAGAAGGAAGTGGTGCTGACTTACTTCTGGTTTTAGAGAAGAGGTATGAGGAAACGAGCATGTAGGTTTTCTGGAGAGGTATGTAGGAATCCAGTAAAGAGTTAAGCCTGTTACATCGTAAGAATCAGAAGGTGCCACTGAATTTGCAGCATTATTTAATAAAAATTTTCTTCTTCTCACCTCTTTTTTTTTTCACCTGTCATTTCATGAATTCAGTCATCAAAAGCTGCTTTGGCAGTCCAGCTGCGTTCCTTTGTATCTTTTTAATATGGCACTCTCTTTTGTCTATTCTGTCTAGGTTACAAATGTTTCCATAGTTTTGAGTGTTTAAAAGCTTAAAATGGTGGGAGTGTCTCACTCTGTACAGGGAAAGTATTTCACATGGTTGGCAATGTGGGATGGTACGGTAAACATACTTTAGGAAATATGAAGACAAAATGAGTACTCAGAAACTAGAATAATGCAAATTTATTAGGTACTTAAGCAGTAATTTTGGTAACCTTCACCCATACTTATCCAGGCTTTGTTTGTTTTCTGTCTTACAGCAACGTGTTACCCAAAATGCAAAAATGGTGGGGAGTGCCTCAGACCCGGAAAATGCAGATGTCCACCTGGCTATGGGGGTAGATACTGTCATAAGGGTGAGTAAAACCCAAACAAATGATAGCTTGGAAAAATAAGAAGTTTGAAAACGGACAAAATTAGTTTAGGACTCCTCAAGTCCAGGATCTAATGCTCTTTGAAATAATGACCCTAATTCCTTAGATCTCTGACCTTACTGTCAAAAAATGCATGGCCTAGAGGATCTGCATGTTTCAGGAGAATGAGGTGGAGTATATGTGCTGAAATTTGTTGTGAGAATCTGAGAGAATTTCGTCCCTTGGAAAATACCTTGTTTATGTGTTATGTAAATATTCCGTAGTTTAAATGCTGTTTAGCTCTCTAACAGACTCTTTGGAAATAATTTAATGAGATGATTGTATGGATACATATTTCTGTATTAGGTGGTTGAAACTTTGGTCTAGTATCTGCAAGATGGTAATATTGAGGGCAAGTTGCTACAGATATGTGTGGCAATGTATTGTTGATAGGTAATGGGAGATGACAGAGATGATGAGTAGCAAAGACCAATTTTTGTGGTTTTGTGAAGCCTATTGAATATATGCATGGATTGGAAAAGGCAATCCAAGAAAACATTGTTATGATGCTATGAACTGATCAGACTACTGATGATAACTTGAGTTCTGGGATAAAAGCGGAAGCAAACTTGAAATATTTCAGGGGAAAATGATGTAGTAGGCAAGATTTCCCCAATGAATGAAGGTACAGACAGCACTGTTATCCTTTCAGAAGAAAAACCTTAACCTGTCACTTAAAAAATTTCTAGAACAGATGCCGGTAAATTAGTTGGGCAGTTGTCGCTGTGCTAAGAACTTGATAAGCATTCTGTCTGGCTGTGGCCACAGCAGCTAGCAGCGCCTCACAGGACTCTCTGTTTCTGCTTGGTGTTTATTATAAATAATTATTTATTTATTATTTATTATGGTGGGCATTTTCTTTATTTCCTTCAGATGTGAAATAGCTACAAGAGTTTTTACTTGGAATGTAACCTAATGGGTACTTGGGGAAAGAACTTGGCTAGCTTCTGCAGCTCTCTGGAGTCTTGTTGTTGGGTTGTCTGTGGGCTTTTTCATTGTGCTTTATTTTTTAATAAAGCTGTATTGGGTATTTTATGAAGAAAGCATGACCTGAGTGTACCTAACGTGGTAACGTCTGTCTAAGTTTGCTGAAGCTTAAACTGTAGCTCTGGGCTGTTAACTAGACTGAATGGGAATTCAACTGCCAGTGATAATAATTTGATATCAAAGCTATTAGTGTTGTAGAGGAATAAGAAAGATAAGGAAGGGCCTTCTAATGAAGAACTGTATAACGCAGTACCGTTGTGTAATGCATGGGGAAATAACTGTTCATTTTGAGTAGACATAACAGTGTTGACAGTAGTGCGGTAAACTGGAGTGTGGTCAGCTTCATTTACCAGCAAAAGGATATTTTTTCTACATTTCTTAAAAGCCATCTGAAAGCGTAGGTTTGTGGGGTCTTAATAGGACCCCCGCAAGAAGGGGGAACTGGACTGTCTTAGAAGATCCTAAATCAGAAACAAGGTGAGAAGCACTGCTTAAATAGAAAAAACAGAGTGAGGATTTGGTTTATGCTACAGTCGAGACTTGGATTTGTGTCTGAGTAAAGGTCCTACTTGTATTCGTTAACTCATTGTCCCTGTAAGGCAATGGATGTGCTTGTGCTTACCTTTAAGGTGAAGCACTGTGGCATACGGAGCCTGGATGTACAAACTTGCGGTGTGGTGCAGTGTGCTATTACAGAATCACAGAACGGTTGAGGTTGGAAGGGACCTCTGGAGATTATCTTGTCCAGCCCTCCTACTCAAGCAGGGCCACCTAGAGCCAGTTTCCAAGGTCCATGTCCAGACAGCTTTTGAATATCTCCAGGGCAACCTGTGCCAGTGCTCGGTCACCCTCACAATATCCACTGCTTTCCGCTCATCTACCAGGCCAGCCATTTCATCGTAGAAGTATATCACGTTGGTCAAGCACGACTTCCCTTTGGTGAAGCCATGCTGACTATTCCTGATTTTCTTGTCCTTAATGTATGTGGAAATGGTTTCCAGGATCAGCTGGTCCATTACCTTCCCAGGGATTGAGGTGAGGCTGACAGGCCTGTAGTTCCCTGGGTCTTCCTTGCCTTTTTTGAAGATTGGAGTGACATGTGCTTTCCTCCAGTCTTCAGGTACTTCTCCCAGTCACCATGATCAATCAAATACAATCAGTATTAAATACATTAACTTCTACTGTGTGACAAAGAAATACACAAACAAGCTTTGAAGAGCTTTTCTAGTGTGCTGGAGTTGACTTGTGTGTCCTTGCTGTGTTCAGCATTTGTGCAAAAAAATCTGTTGGCTGAAATCATGCTCAAAACTTGTGGTAGAACAGAGGTTTGGACTTTTTTCTACCAAGTATCAAGCTGACATCCCAACTATAATGGAGGACAGCTGTTTCCCTTCAATACAGTGAAGGTGGTGTATACCTTTACATTCATGCTCGTGAAGAGATGCATTTGATAGTACAGAACAGTGATTATGCTGTATTTCAAAGATGCTGTACGGCACAGTTGTTACCAATCATATGTCTGGCATAAATAATGCTTCATCAGTGATGCCTTCAGGGCTTTGATGTGTAGAATGATTCTGGAATGAGGAGGCTGCCTTAGATAGTTGGCCTTTGGGATGGCACCAGTCAACTTGACTATAGTCCTAGGTTCATTTGTCAAAGTAATATCCCCTTCTCTTCTTCCGCTTCTTATGTGTAGGTCCTGTGAGGTAAGGAAATATGTGAATCCTTGACCACATGTGCTTGGCTTACCAGCTGTGATTTGGCAAGATCAATGAGAATATGGATCTTAGTAACTACTGTGGTGTATGGTGTAGCTGATGAACAGTTGGTTCACAGTTTGGTGGGGGGAAGCTGTGCCACAGCGATCTTCATGTTTGTTTGTTGGTACTCTCAGACTCAATGTTCAACAAGCTTTTAAGCACATGTTTAATTCTAATGGCATTTTGAGTTAGAATTTGCAGACGTGTTTCTGTCATCCTCACTCACTCCTTATGGAACTGTGCCTTGCTCTGAATAGTTGAAATTTTAGTCTTTGCAGATGTGATAAAACAAGCAGTTGATGGTAGGACCAGCTGTTTAAAGTTAATTATCTGAAGTCCTATGCTGCTTCTGAAATGCACTGCATATGCTGTTCTTCCGCAGTAAGCTGTGAAGGAGGCTGTCAAAATGGTGGGGAATGCATCTCTGTCAATGGAGTTGTGAAGTGCCTTTGTGCTTCTGGCTGGACAGGATCAAGATGCCAAGAAGGTGGGTAGCTACATTCATGAAAATATTTGTATCGATTCAAAATATAACTGCACTAACAAAACCATTTTAAAAGTATTAAGAGGCTAATACCTGTGGAATTATCACTGCATTACTACAGAAATGAAGGACCTGCATTATTGGTACATATTCAGATAAAATAACATTAAATTATTTTGCATTAAAGTGTACATCTGTTAATATTTAAACTAAAATTCTTAACACAGTACATAAATACTGTTTTCCATTTCCATGGTCCTGGAAATGCCTTTAGACTTACACCAGTTGAGTATCTGGCCTGGAAGAAAATATGTTTTGCCATTTTGATTTGTATCATCCTGAATCTTTAATTCTGTCAGGATTCTTTGATATCAGTTTTATAAGTCCTGCTGACTTACCTGTTTTTTTCTTTTAGCAATTTGTGCCCAAGGTTGTCGGAATAATGGAGCTTGTGTGGCTCCTGGGATTTGTAGCTGTCCAGCTGGATGGGTCGGTGGAGCATGTCACTTAGGTAAATGACTTCTGATATTTTTCGTTTATCCTTTTCTCTACTTGTTTGATTTACCAATATAGTGTTCAAATCTTCAGTGCCTAACAAAGCTGCTAGAAAAGAATCTTAGAATAGCAAATGAGAGCTGCCTCTGTATACTGAGGATCTTACGAGTATGCATAAGGAATAGATGGCTTTTCAGTTTGGTCAGAAAGACAGAACTCTTCCACTTTAAGTAAATTCAGATTCAGATTTTGGTTGTTGCCAAATTCATTACTTGGTTTTTCTCATCAGTATTTCTGAGATACTTTCTATAAACTGAGACCCCAGTATAAAGAACTGAAAATGGCTATTGCAGAAACACTATCACTACTGATGTGGGTTGGAAGCTTCGTGAAATTTTGGACATGGAAAATTGAAACTTGCTACTCACTTTGAGGATAAGTTGGCAGAATCAACTCCAGGTGGTCTTAAGCGAGTAAGAGGAAGCCAGCTGTTACCAGGGCTGGTACTGATTGACATTCTTGCTGAACAACCACTTGTATTTTCCCAAATTTTGATTCACCAAAGCAGATGATCATTATAAAAACTTTAATCTACCCTTCTCTGGCAGGGTCTTGTGTGCTCATAACAGCACTGCCTTAATGCTAAAGGCAATAATCCTGAGACTGTAAAAAGGAAAGTTTTTTTGTTTGGTCTCTGGGAGACTGAAAGTTCATTTAAACATTGGTTTTGAACTGGACATCATGGGTGCAAGGTCTCTGGATTAAGTCCTCTGCATCTGAAGTATTTGTGTGGCTGTGGGAATCCAAATCAGCTAGGGTTAGTTCTTCTGCAATATATATAGTCAAGCAAACATTAACAAACAAATAATCAAACAAACATTCCCATTCAACAGCAAAATGCTTATCCTTTGTATTCATCAGTGTATCGAGATAGAGGGTGATATTAAAAGGTAGGTATGGGAGGTGCAGAGAACTTACAAAACACTCGCCTCCATTCCCTGCGCCAGCAATAACGATGGAAGTGTTCCAGTTCTTAATGTCAGAATAATCACTGTTCCCGAACTAACTAGACCTGCATCCAGTTTGACTTCTGTTGGTACAGATGCTCGTAAGCGAATTACAGCCCCTGGCTCGTTACCCGAACTGGTACATAGCTTGGGGACAACTAAAGCTGCGCGCTCAGTCCTCCTCTGCTCTTCTTTTGGGGGAGGGAGGGAGCCGAAGGGCAGCATGTGAGCAGGAGCTGGTATGTGGCATCTCTTTCCTCATGGATGTGGATCCGAGAACCGGCTTGAATAAGTTTCAGCAGGAATTTTTATTGTTCCCTGACTTTCATGGAGGCATCCATCTCAGAAATAGCCTGTGCCTTAAAGAACAACAGGAATGATAGTATTTTAAAAGGGGAATGGAGCATGAATAAGATTAGACGTACTGTGGCTGTATTCCAGCGACGACCATGGTGCTATAAATTGAGAGGCATTGCTTTTCAGTTCTTCCATTATGCTTTTATTTATACTGTCCCAGTGTGCTCACCAGGGGACAGTTCTGCTAGCACAGTGAGGCAAAGAAGAAAAATGATCCTGTGCGGTGCTGAAGACATACTGTGTATGTGGTGTCTCATTTCAGCTGTATGTAAACTACCTTGTCAACATGGAGGAAAATGCATAGCTCCAAACGTCTGCAGATGTCGACTGCCGTACTCTGGTCTACAGTGTACAAAGAAAAGGAAGGAATGAAGCAACTTCAGCGAAGATAAGCTGCATTTTCTTCATGTAACTCTTCAAACAGAGATGAAATCTGCAGCAGTGAGGGACCTTAAAGTAAACATGGTAACAGATTGATTTCAGATAGCTTTTTGTCTTCAGTATATTAAGTAAATGCTTTTCTGTATGAAAGAAAAGTATTACTCATTGTAGCAAAGCTGTTAAAAGTATCCAAGTGTGTGTAGTGTATGGCACACGTTTTCTTCTGTTCTCATTTTTCTTCATAAGCAGAAGTATTATGTCTTGGTTGATACAGCTGACCTTGAAATAAAATTTACTCTTCAAATAAAGTACTTCAGAATAGATCTATGCTCTTCTTTTTGATTTTTCCCCCCTTTGACTAGAATTATTGCGTTATATTAATGATGTGTTTTTCAAAAGGCCGTGAAACAAAATTCAGATTATCAAAAGTGGATGTTAGTTCAAGTATAATTTACCTTTAATAAGGTTACACAGTTGCAAGAGGAAACTTGCAGAGTTTGCATCTTTCTGGAACATCAGCAAACTGCAAAACATCTCACTAAAATCCTGGTTATCACTTTATGTATGCTTCCTGCTACTCCTCCCCCAATCAGATTTGGATCTGGATCAGTTAAACAGTATTAAAAAAAACCCCACAAAATGCAGTACTTGTTCAGACAGTTCCACTGTTACTTTCTAAAAGCTTAATCCATACTTACACTCTAAAATTGTCCTTATCTTGACTACTACTGCAGTGGTGTTATCTGATCAACTTCCGATTATTTCCTTTCCTTGTCCCAGTAAGATAGGGAACTGTGTTTATCTCCCTTCTGGAGATGCAGACATCGATGCTTCATTCCTATTCAAGATTGTGTTGTTACAGGAGCAATATAACGGGAGGCTACAGATTGGCAGTGTCTGTCACAAATCACCTGTGTGAAGGATGCCGAGGCTTGTCTGGATGTGTTCCAGTTTGGCCTCGTTTAGGTCTTGCAGCCTTTTGGACAGGCTGCAGATTGGGCTGAGACTACTTCTACGTTCACTGTTCCGTATCTCATTTGTGCCGTTTCTTGAATGCTACAGTTGAGGACGGTTTTGCCAAAACATGCAAGTTGAATCAGTCAGCTTTCTAAATGATGCCCAAATCTTTTTTTTTTTGAGACAGACTGATTTTCCTTGTCTTCTAGGTGGAACTGGAATTTTTGGTGGGAGAATTTTAACTATGCATTACTTTAACCCGTTTGCCTATGCGTTATTTTAATCCATTGGATGGAATAACGTTGTATCTGTGTATAAACCCCCTTCCCAGATGATGTAGCTTTCATAGGCAGAGTGACTTACACGGACATGTTTCTCCAGGGATGACAAGCCACCGAGTGTTGACAAGAAGCAAAGGAAATGGGGTCTTCTCCGTTACCAACCTTCTCTAAAAGAGAGAAGGCAAGCACATGGAGGGCAAGTGAAAGACAATGGTGTAGTTCGTGAGATTCCCGTTTTCTGTTACGAGCAATTGCTGTGTTGTGTAGTTGAGAAGCCTTCCTCTGTCCTCGCTTTGGAGGCTGTTGCATTTGTTTTGGATGAAATGTGCTACGGACATGTGTTGTGCAGGTTTTGTTGCCAGGGACAGGGGACAGAGTAAGAGGAGCGTATGTTTTTTTTGTGCTGCTTTTGCACTGGATAATTTCACTGGGTATTTCAGACATGCTGGTGAAAAATGTGGTTTTCATGTGTGGAACAAGATGATTTTATCAACAGTTCTGGAGTAGGCTTTATGATGATGAAATTCTGTGTTTGTGTCACAGTTAACTGCTGAATTTCTAAATTATGGCATGATTGTTGTAGTGAAGTTGAATACCTTAGATGACGTACTAGTTGCAGGGAAGCGAATGGAAACTAACTGTCTTGGACCCAAGATTTCAGAGTAAATGAGCAGAAGAATGTAAATGCAAAGAGGCAGAATATCCCAGTATTGTTCCTGAACAGATTGACTTTTATTAGTAAAGCCAAAAGTGACAATAATGGTGATTAGAAGCCAAAAGAGATATTAGCATCGTTAGGAGCATGAGACCAGGAGCGCTCAGTGAGAGAGACCTCTAATTGGTGTTTCTGAGCAGGCCAGAACGAGTGCTCATTTAAATAGTTCCCTGTTTAGAAATGATTGAAGTAAGCAAGCAGTAATTTGATGGCACATAGAAAGCGATTGCGTATTTTAGAAATACTGCTTGAATATAGCACCATCTACTGGCCACAGGGGGTTTTGTTGGGATGTTTTGGTTTCGGTTTTGTTCTTAAGAAATGCCACTTAAATCTCCGCAATATTTTAAGTGAGTTTAGAAGTGAATTTTCTAGTAGTTATTTTAAAGTAGAACAATCTCAGAGTGTATTATTAATGACAGTCCAGGTCCCCAGATCATTATTTCCACAGTTCCACATATATTTACTAAAAAGTACTGTCAGTATTCCTTGTCTTTTTGTTTCTTTCCCACTCAGTGGAGGACTGAACATACCAGTTACAGCATGTCATTTTTGGAGCTAGATGTGTCTTCCTGTGAAAAGCTAGTTATGCTTGCAGCTCAAAGATCAAGAAAAACAGAACAGAATAGGTTACCTCCCTTACTTATTAGAGCTAACTGTAACACCTTATACAGATGCTCCGATTTTCACTAAAAACAACTCAGAAAAATTGCAGGGGTAATGCACTGGCTGTGTTTTTGATACTCTGTCTTTTTAGAACGTGCGTGCAAAGGTGAGAAGTGTTTCTTCTTTTTAATTCACTTACACGCATATTTCACCATTTATATTTTCTCTTCTACTGTAAGTGGTTGTAGCAAGGATGGAGTTACTTGGTTTATCTGCAAAATATCGTTTATCAGCTAAACTGAGCTGTGGGGGAATGTTGAGTAAAATGACCTGAAGCTGCCACACGACACCTTTATTTATACAGGAGAAATGGCTTAGGCAGCTTTAGTCATTAGTTACACTTCCTAATCTCTGTCTTGTTTTTGTATGTGTACCCAGGTGTTGTTTCAGTGCGAATTTAAACTTTGGATTTTCCCATTTGGGCAAGTAATGGAGTGGATATAGCCAATGTATCAAGTAGCTTAAGCTTTTATACTGATTTACTTTACGGTTTGTACTGATTCTTCATGGATTTGCTTTTGGTAGACGGGAATGTTAAATCACGTCCTATTCTCAGCTATGACAATATGTAACTTTTGTAAAAAGAAAGAGCCTTTCACATGGGGCCCACTTTTTCGGTTTTGTTTTTCAAATCCGACATGGATACAAATGTAGGAAACTTGAGTCCTTCCTTTAGAAAATGTTCATTATACTGCATTTTAAAGATCTTTTCAAGGTTATGGGCAAAAGTCAATCTGCACTTGGAAGAACTGCTGGTCTGCGGAGCAACTTTAAGACAACCAGATAATAACCGGATGATGTACGTAGGTACGTAGTGAGCACTGTTTAGTATCCAAAGAAGTCAATGCAAGAAAATTCAGTGAAGACACCTGTATTCTGTATAATGTGCGAAGAATCACTGTAAGAAAGATCTTCAGTTTGTCACGTTGCCCTTTGTTCCATCAGACCGGAACCATGGCAACTCCTGCAGCATGCAGTCCTTCTCCCCGCTTTCCAAACCCCCCAAACTCTTTCAGGCGTAATGGCAGATTGCATTATGCAATTGTAGAACAATTCTGTTAACCTGTGTACACAAGGCCTCTATATGCTTCTGCCTCTTGTTAAACCGAGCAATTTTACTGCGTCGTTGCAATGTGCTTTCTAATTACAGTGAATTCTGTTCCATGTGTGTATGATGGACAATCTAGAAACAAAATTGTTTCAACTAACCACGTAATTATTGGGCAGTTTTGAAGTAGCTGGCTGTCTTTATGCATGTACTAGTAGTTTTTCTGCTTCATATGCTTGCTGGAAAATAGCACAGCTTAGGACTGAGTATTTTTAATTACTGTAGCAAAAGTCTGGATGTGCTTTTTTTCACACCGCTTGTATTTGGCAAATGTAAAAGAAATCATTTCTGCCTTTAGAAACACTGAAAATAAATGGGAAATACTAGAAGTTATGATTTAAAAAAATCCCCTTTATTCAGCCTGAAATCCTAGAAAGGCATATAGGTATCGACTCAGTTTTGTGAATGGAGGATTGCACAAATTCATTAACCAAAGCACTATTAACAGTGTTGCTGGCAGATGTTATCTCTCTCTTTAGCATACCACCTCTGTAACTGACATGTGGAATGGGAGTTATTACAATATGAGATTATGTGATATCGGTGTGTTTGCATTTTAAAAACATTTTCAGAACCTTGTGTATTCAAAGCATCATCCTGAGGCATCAGTTCCAAGAGCTAGTTAGGTTTCGTTCATAGAGATCTTTGTGAGAAAGGAAACAGTTCAAGTGGAGTAGGTTTTAAATAATGGAACAGTTCCCAGCAGATCAGGCTATCAGCCACTCGGATGCTCGATTAAAAGAAACTATGGAAACACCGGAACTTAAAAATGCAAGTGGGAAATTGAAAACGTTTTTTAAATACACCCATCCAGCACTTGGAAATCCATCAGGTGTCATTCTGGAATGATGCTGAGCTCTCAAAATGCCAGCTTACTTTGCAAAATTACTTAAGAGGACTATCAAAAGGTGAGGAGAAATCTAGGCACAGAGCTGCTAACAGCTGTGATTTGGCAATGAACATCCCCCAGTGGTAGTAAATGGCAAAATGAAAAAACCCCTTCCCATTCAGAATGAATGTAAATTGAATATTGCCTAGGAGAACAGGAACTCATGACATTTATTTTTGGGTTTAAAAAAACCAAAACAAAACAGTAAACTTCAACGGCTTAGCTAAAGGGATGTTTGTATGTATTACCAGAGCTCAGCTGCTTGCAGCAGGAACTGAAGTGTCTTTCACAGCTCTAGGGGAAGAGGATGGTGGTCCTCTGTAGGAAACTTCAGAAAAACTGGAATTTTATTTGTTCAAAAACTATCTGGCTGATGGTAGGTGCTAGCAGTTAATTGGAGCAATAGGTAATGGAAAGAACTCCTCTATGAAGTATTTACAAATATTTTCTGATTTGATGTATACATATAGCATGGCGTACAGCACATTCCTCCTCTTAGTAGTTCCTATTTTAAGATTTGGCATGGCTAAAAGCATTGTCAAAGTTCTCTTGGAGACTCGGGGACAAAATTTCCTCCTACTACTGAATGCCATCTCAAAACAGGGGCATAGAAGTCTTACAGACACACAAATCATTCAGCAGCTGGGGACTCAACTGCCTGAGAGTAAGTCATGGAGAAGCTGGGGCGGGGGAAAAGAAGAGTCAGCATCTAGCAAGCCTTTGTAGCCAGTAGCCATAGATAAACCAGAATTATTCTGCATCTGGTTGACTGTTAACAAGACATGTGGCCACCTTGCCTCCACTGTTAGTAGCCAAGTCTTGTCTTAGGTTCTCCGTCCTTCCTCTCTACTAATCATTTCTAATCCTCTCTAATCATTTTAGCAGACTGATACAAATACAAAACAAAGAAGAAAATAAAAATAGTTCTGCTTTTCCATCCGTGTGCAGCCAAATCATATGTATGTAAACAATGTTTAAAACCAGCAGGTACCATTCACAAGCAATGAAGTGCTGCCACCTTTGCTAGAGATGCTTAGCAGCTATCACAGTCTTGTTCCCATGAAGGAAATCTCATAGTCCAGTTGACTACATCGCCAAACTGCAGAATTTTAGGTTTGCATCACTCATCAAATCTGTGAGCCCAGTGAAGAATCAGAAGCTTTAGAGTTTCTGTATGAGGTAGCAAAAAATTATAGAAATATACATACGTTTTAATGACTACAAGATTGTTGTATTGACTGTAACATGAATCTTTTGAAATAATGCTTCTGGATATTCCTTTCATTTAAATAAACTCTCTAATTCCCTTCAACCCTCTAGCTATTTTCAAGTCTCATACATCCATGCAGCATTGCAATTTAATTGACACAATTCTTTTCTTCAACCATGATGCCTTTGTACCTTGGAAAGAAAAATAAATAAATACATGTAAAAAGAGACTTTAATGACACAGCCCATTTTTGTGAAAAAGTTTAAGAAACTATTTGAATGAAAATCAGCTTTCCTGATATGCAGAAACACAACATTAAGTTAAATAAACAAGCTATATGCACAAATTTAAGAAAATGTGCCATTTTGGTCAGTGTGTGATACAGCACTGTCTGACTGATCAGCAATGTATTTTCTAGATTATACTAATGCGTTGCAGAGTATATTTATGTAAACGTTTAAATCAAAATTATTTCTTTTTTTAGTCACATTTTGGAAATCCATATTGCAAACATTATAATCATCATAGGATGTGTAGTTTCCTATTTTCAAAATGTGTATGAGCATTTATTGTTTCAATTTCTTTAACATATTTTCCCCCATCTCTAGCAACTTACCTGCTATCTGACAGCAAATGGTATTGGCATTGTATATTGGACTTGATAAAGTAGAAAAAAAGATCTGAACTCCCTGTAGTGTCAACTGGGAGAAAGTGAAGCTGGGTGAAAGTTAAACCATTGCTGTCTTCCCTGGTTTTTTACCCATTTCTCACTAAAAATGCCTGCACATCTAGCAGTCACATTATAGGTTTTACATTGAAAGATATAATGTGGCCAAGTACTAAAAAGAAAGGAAAGACGGGAAGGATAGCATATGCGAGTTTGGCTGCAGCAGGAGACCAAGAACTAATTTTTTTTTTTTTTAAAAAGAAAACACAGTACCGGTGTAAACAGTGGCAGGTAATTAAAGATCAATGTAAAGGAACAGCACCAGCATGCAGTGCTGAAATCAGCTATGCTACGTCCCCACTCCACCAAATGAATTCTGCTGGCACCAGAAAGTGTCCTTAAGTATGTTGAAATTAAAGGAAGGGAAACATCACAGCTGATATGAGAAGAATAGAATGCTTTCTACTTCAGATGTCACAAGAAAGTCAGTTGTAATGAAATGCTTAATTAAACTACTTCAGTGAATGACTGTCAGTGCTCAAGCGATGGAATAAAACAGAAGATTATGTGACAAAACAGAAATGGTCATCATGCACTACAATGCAAAAAAGTAAAGCTATTCCCAAAGGTACACCTAGGGATAAGGAACATTTGTATAAATCAGGGATGAGCTCGGTGACACTGTAGGCAATTAGTTAGTTGAAAAAGATCAGGGCTCGACTTGACACAAACTAAGAAAGGCAGCATTAGGATACTCTTGCCTAAAATGGGGCCAGCTGCTGGAGAAGAGAATAGTGGTTGTTAATGAAGAGGACAGTTATCAATTCCTGCTGCAGCCACTTAGGGAAAATGACAAGAGCTAATCAGCTTAATTTGAAACAAAGGAGATTTCCATTAGGTGTTGAGAACAATTCTCTAAGTATTAAAGCCTATAAATTTCTGGAATAGCTCTTAGGAATTTTATTAATTTTCCCTCACTGGATACCGAAAGGAAAAAGTCAGATAAACGCATTTGGTGTATTCCCTGCTGCTTCATTGGACAAGGGTGGACTAGATAACGACTCCCAGATCTGTGGGATGTGATGGTATCCTGAGTCTACACATACCTGAGTTTTCTTCCCACAGAGGACTCCAGTATAACCAGGACGACAAGAGCATACGTTAGGCAATACACACTTGCCGCCAAACAGACACTTCTGGTTGCACACAGCTAAAACGAGAGGTACATACATGGCTTTATTCATGAAAACAACTTGAAGGAAAATTGTCTACTATTTCTATGTACTTATTCTGCTTGCTTATAGGAGCTGAGAACTTGGTAGTATTTTCAGAAGGAAACACCCCTCAGCGTAAGGAGACTTCAGTCATGTGGAGCCAACAGTGTTCTCATGCTTATCCCATCCCCCTTATGCTTTGATGCAGATTTAATACGGGAACATGCCGAGGGCATGAGTGAGACTGAGCGAGGGACACGAGTAAGGTGTTTTTTAACACGTTACTACTTCCAGCTATTGCAATGGCCTCTCAGGGCTGTTGCAGCGTACAGTGTTGGAGCAAGCCACTGCATACTGCCACGGTCCCAGACTAGTGTCATATTCTGGAGGGCTTCAGAATGTGCAGAGGAATATCTACTCTTTATCCTGCCTTTGACCCAGATATGGGTTAAATACAACCAAGGTGTAGGACTTCTAGGCAGCATGTATGGCTGAAGCATTCTTAACTGTGCTGAAGCGAGAGTTTTCAAGGTCACATCATTCTTACGTGTTTGACACTGGATTCCTTCCCACTGCGGAGGACAATGACACGTACTCGGTCCAATACACTCCCCACCATTCTTACATTCCTGAAGACAGATTGCTGCACAAACACCATCACAAAGTTTGGTTATATCCCAAGTGACTACTTGTTATTTACTCTTCCGGATGCCCACGAGAATTTGAGTGCTTTCCATACACAAGAGTCACATCATCTTCACTGAAAATCCGTCTCGGATCAATGGGATATTAAAGAAGAGAGGCAACTAGAAACAAAAAGCCCTACAGCCACAGCATGCATTGAGATGTTCTGATGCATCACAGATTGCTACAAAAGCCTGAAATACTGAATTAAGTTAGCACCACTAAATAGCTTTCTTTTTTTCCAAATTTACCTTTCTAAAAACCCATGCCTCAGTGAGAGATCTTTTGTCTGTCATGCTACTTAAGACATGGTGAATCAACTCATGAACCTTTGATCCAAAGTTATTTTCTATGACCCATGCCTCTGCACATTTGTCCCTGCTTATTCAGCCATAATCTAAACCACTATTATTTCTCATTGGTTAACTGACTATTTGATAATCAAATCTCTCTTCCACAGTGTCCAAGAACATCTCACCCCTGTCAATATGGGTAATAATTTTTTCAATAAAACTTTCCAATAATTACAGAAAGTAATACAGGGAAAATTGTTTTTCCTCCATGCCATTAGAGACCTCATTGGCCATATCAATATCTGAGCCTCGGGTGGGTACTATGACAGACACTAACACTTTATCTATTGGATTTCTACCACCCATCCTCATGTTGTTTTTCATGCAGACTGTGCTTTTATCCACACTACCACATTGTATTTATGCACCATCAATATCTTCATTAAGATACAATGTGACCCACAGCTGTGTGATCATCACAGTCCTACTTCTACCCTTCCTAAAGAGCTTGTGCCCATTGCATTTTCTATTCCAAACATTTCCCCTATGTTTCCACAGTTTTCCCGTCTTTCACTGTACTTCTTTTTCTATTATATCTGCTTTTATGTCCTACAGCACAAATTGAAATTCTTCCATTTCATTGACTCAGCTCTTTGCAGAAATACAGACATTTCTTATTTAGACAAGAATTAAGAAAGAAACAAATATTATTTGTTTTACAAGAATTTAAAAGGTATTTTGGTCTCATGATTTAGCCTAAGAACTGCACGGTATTCGTTCTCCTTCCTAAATTTTGCTGCCAAGTTATAGACCATTAATTTTTCAATGTATGTATATTCTTGAGTTCTTCGGTACTAACTTCATATTACTTATGTGGACAGAGTTGTCCTTTAATCATATATTCCTTTGAAGGTACGGTTCTCCTGTTAACTACAAGATACTTACGAGTGTTACATCTTTTTCCTCTCCATCCTGAAGGACAAGAGCATATGTTTGGCCCTACACACCTTCCTCCATTCATGCACCTTGGCTCACAGATGCCTTAAAAATCAAAAACATCCGCTGTTTAATACATTTAAATGATTACAGAATAATTTATTGGCTACTTTTGGATCCTGGAAGGATTTTAACACTGGCTTACTTTTTTCACATCTTCTGCCTGTGTACCCATCAGGACAAGTACAGACATTATTTCTCATGCAATGACCACCATTCTTACAAGGCGGGCTGCAGACAGCTAAAAGATACAAAGAGGAGGAAAAGGCTGTAGTCTGCATTTTGTTTTGATGTACTTCTAGGGAACAAGAGTGCAACATTAAATTCTGACAGCTTATATAGACATTCAGCACTATCAGACCTGTCTTGTAAAAATCATATTACTGTGGATTCGTGCCTATGTCAATAGTAAAGACAAAAATCAGATAAAAAGGGTCAAGTTGGTGACCGTATGTGTACACAAGTAACCAGACTACTTAATATACAATGGAACTGGTTGAGCGCTGCTCAGAAGTTGAGTGGAAGACAAGGCAAACTTTGAGTCTCCCTTCTCCCTGGATGTTCACCAGATCAGCCATAAAAATCTAAAAAATAATGTAATCTCCGTTTTGCACGTTTTGGTACATGACTTGATTGTGAATTTTTTGTCTTAAGATAACAACGTTTTCTCAAACATTTCCTTATAATGGCAGCTCCGAGGGGAGGGGGAAAACAAAACAAAACAAAAACCAAGATTACCATTCTGACACTGGGCACCAAAGAATCCATGTGGACATAGGCAAACGTCTGGCTTAGTACAGGAACCCCCATTGAGACACACAGGGTCACACATAGCTGCAGAAACAGGGTCAGGAAGAGTGGGAAGCATTACAAGTCTACAAAACATGTGCTTCTGTCGCAAGGACAGAAACTAAACACCTAAAAAAAACAGTTGCAAGTAGCACTGTTCACGTAGAATCTTTACCCAAAATTTTAGGATCTGTATTAGACTTTCTACAGATGCTGCCAGCAGCAGAACTAACACACAGAGACAAGAGGGAGCGCGGGGCCCTGTGGCAGTAAGCAGCTGCCCATCGCTGCTGCCTGAGCCACGCGGTTCCAAATTTCAAACTATGGGAGATCCTAAGGATGCTCTCCCAGGAACATGGAAGTTACAGGAGTGTTACCTGTACTGCACGTAGGTCCATACCACCCAGGTTTACACTGGCAGATGTCTGGAGTAAGACATTCACCACCATTTTCACAGTGTCTGTTGCAAACCACTACCATCCAAGAAGTTGGGCAAAAACAAAGAGAAAGGGAGGTGAGGGAGATAAAAGATGAGGGTGAGGAGAGAAAGAGATATGTTACAAATTGTGTTTGACTCATTTTTCATTTCTTTACCAAATATGAACACTGGCAATAACATACAATTCCACTAATTGAAGAGGAATTGCTGAATAAATTAATCCAGTCTCAAAGCCATAAAGAGCTAGTACCAGACTAAAAAGGTAAATAAAATGTCCTTCCATGTAATCATCCATGGACTGGTTATATTCAGTATTAAAAATCTAGAAAATTTCAAATAAATTCTAAAAAAAAAAAGGGAGGGGGAGGGAATTCAATAATAAAAGACAAATGGACCATGTCACATGATGGATTTGATGGACTTCAAGACAGTTCACTCAAGTGTCCTCCATCACTTCAGCAAGTGTAGCTGCATGCATAGAGTGACATGAGACCAACAAGCAAAGACATTAAAATATCATGGCTGTGAAAAACCATGGATCACTTCTTCAGGACATCTCATCCTCTTTAGTAGTACTTAACAAAGTGTAGCATTTTTTTTTTTTGAGTCACAACTGAAACTAGAACAAGAAAAACTGAGAATGAAGAGTCCTGGGATTTGAGGAGGAGATGAACAAAGGACTTTCTCAATTCGGGGTCAATAATGCAGTGGCACATTCAGGTAAATGATGTATAAACAGCATGTCTGAATTTGGACTCTCTGAACGATAAAAATCACCAGTATGAAACCTAGCCAAAATTTGGAGTTGCCAAATTGCAGCCTGTAGAATTTGATATGTAAAAGACAATTTACATGAGACTAACTAAATCCAATTTTTAAGTTATGATCACAGCAAATTTTCCAATTTTCATGCCAGGTAAAAAAAGGACCCCATAATATGGTTCTGAATTCAGTTTTCCTGTATCCCATTTTTCTAATCCTCCATTCACCGATATGAACTTCTGAATGTACTCCAGCATCTAACCAATTTAAGATGATAGAAGTTAAAAAGCTGTAAGGACGTATTAAACATCTGTGTTTGTTCCGAAGGTAGTACCACATGCACTATGTGCTCAATGTTTCCACATTCATGAATCATAAATAGTGAACTATTTGCAATTTTGATAGTACATTATGTTTTCAAAGTTACATGCAAATACTATCCAACTAATATTTGAAAAGCTCAAGTATGGGAGCCTTCAGAGAGGCACGGGTACTATGTCATTTGCTAGCATTAGACAGACTGCATCAAAAATTTAAACCATAATTTGCTTTCTTGCTCCTGAAGAACAGAAGAAGTGTTCTGTATTCTTCCCTTATGCTTTTTTGCTTACTTGTATCACATCTTGGTCCCACAAAACCATACAGGCAGGTACAGAGATTTCTGGCCAAGCACGTGCCTCCATTTTGACAGGGTGGTTTACAATGTGCTGCAGATACAGAATTATGTTGTTCAAGAAATCACCTCTAAAGAGATGCATGGGTTGGTTACGCTTTAGAAAAAGGGAAATGTTAATAATTGTCGGTGAGCAAGAACAGGAAATAAAATAAGGAGATGTATACAATGCCTTTTGACAAGAATAAGTAACACGAACAACTTAATTCCAACAGAGGAGTGCTCGAAGAAAAGAAATCTGAGACAATTTCCAGACAGGACTTCCCACTCTTCAAGACTGTTTAGGTCAGAGGCATCTACATTCACTGGTGAACTCTACTTACTGTGAAAACTGAATTTAGGAATTTCCAACCACAAGCAACACTTACAGCATATATCAAAAGAAGTAAGATATATACCAATATGTTACTCAAAGAGTTCTTTTAAAGTAAAACTAAAATGAATACACCTCTTTGCTGTCAGAATGAAGAGTCATGGAAAGTGTTTACAGCATCCTTTGGGTGTTTATGGATTCAAAAGTGAAAAACATTCTATTTACCTTCCTCACAAGCAGAGCCACTGTATCCTGGTAGACATTCACAGACATTGGGCTTAATGCACTTCCCATGGTTTTTGCAATTGGGTCTGCAGAGAGCTATGCAAAAAAACCAACAGTGATCTTCAAATCATTAATTTGTGGATATGAGTTACCACAGGCTAAATCAAAACGCCATACTCACCGGCCTGACAGTTATAACCAGCATAACCAGGCTTACATTTGCAAATATTAGGTGCTACACACTCCATATTTTTGCCACATGTTTGCCTACATCTTGCTGAAAGGCAATGAAGAAAACAAAGAAAGAAATAAGGAAAATGAACATGGCATTTCAGCACAACTGTGTCTCACCTAACATAATAAACAGATCACATAGAATCCATTAGGTCCCTGCCCGTAAGTGAGACACATCAGAAAAATATTTTTAAGTGCATCCATACAACTAAAAGCCTGTAGGCTATACCAATATTAATATTGAAAATGAGAAAAATGCAATACTCAATGCATTTCACTGATCACATGGTAACAATGTACTTTCAAGTTATAAAGATGTCACAGGATTCTTTTCTGCAAAGCATTTAGTGCAGTTATTTGTAATACCTCTGCAAGTGAAGCCATCTCCATAATAACCATAAGGACAATGACCGCACTTGATGCTTCCATCCTGACTTGGCTCACACGGTACACCAGGAAAACAGGGTAAATCAGTACAAGTTACTGCTCTAGGAATCACTATTTCACTCAGTTCTTCAGGAAGCATTTTCGGTGGGACAGTGACTTCAACAAGGCCAAAAGGTAAAGGACTCGCTTTATACTTGGCTAACAGGTGCTGAATTCTGTGAGCATTTCCACCTTTGAATACTTTGCTTGGCAAAGAAAGCCCTTTGCTTGTATTTGTTCTGCTGCTAGGAGTCTTCCTGTTGGTCTCAAAAGAGCTGTAGGTGTAGCCCTCAACTTGTGCCCTTGTTTTCTTCTCAGGTGATGCAGCATGGCTCCTTGAAGATGCAGTCATCACAGCATCTACTGAAGTACTCTCTCCCACATTAGCAAGGTGACCACTGATAGTGCTGGGAGCATGAGCAACGTTTCCAGTAACAGCAGGTTGTACAGAAACACTTCTCTGAGAACTAAGTGACTTCCAAGCAGTGATTGTTTTTACTGTGGAGGCTGGTGGAGTGCTGCTACTGACCACTTCTGTAGAAATAAATCTCCTTGGGACATCTGTAGAACTGGGAATATAGCTTGAGATGCTGAAAACATTCTCCAAGGACGATTGTTCAAAACCTACAACATGTTAGAAAGAAAGGGGGGAAAAAAGCACAGGAATATTATGTGACATTTTTTTCATTCTGAGGGCGGGGAATGTCTTCTGAACAGAAAAACGAATAACCCATTCATTCTGTGCTTCAGCAAGTCTCTCCATGTGCTACATCAGAATATACGTATGCAGTAGAACCTAACCCCTAACTGACAGAACTGGAGAAGATCGAGGTATTCTGGCTAAGTCCTTTCACACCCTCATCATGGCCTTTTCTTGGCTGGAAGATAAGAAAGCACCATCTATATATGAGGCAGAAAGCAGAGATTTTTCCCATACTGCATCAACGAACATCTTTACTGTCATAGCAAATTACTAGCTCCATTATACTGCTTCCAACTAGATAACTGAAACAGAGTTTAAAGAACAGATACTGCTCATGGTTCACCAGTGTGTCTAAGTGCTAGTAACAAACCTAGAGTTTAGAAGCAGGTATTTAATCACAAGTATGTACATGCTTATACTTACTATGATGCACTATGGACAGTATTTTAGGTGAATAATCCACCATCTTGTAGCAAAAGTATTACCACGATTTACTCTCCAGACTTTTTTATCAACTTTCTTAAAGTTTCTACATGGGTTTTATTAGTGGGATGTTTCATGGGTTTTATAAACAAAAGAGACTGACTCAGCCTCCTTGTTGAAAGGAGTAGAAAGTGAATGAAAAGTTCTTCATATTCTGCCCAGGAAAAGCAGGTGGTCTGGTGGCTTGTGGAAAAGAGTATGGCATGGTAATCCCAGAATGGCAGAATGCTGTGTATGGGCTTCTAGCATGGGGCAGAGGAGGAATGAAACTGGAGGAGATTATCCAGCCTAACTTAAGCTCTGTCCCTAACCCCATTTAGAAAGATACTAGAAAATGGTCTACAAAAGGTTAAACTTTACTGAACCTTATTACAGAGTACTGTCTCCCACTGCTGAGAAGTGGTGCACCTTGCAGCCAATGAAGAATTATGCAGCACTGGCAGTGGAATGAGAGAGTTTTCCTCCTCCCCATCTAACAATTCAGAGATAAAGGGAAAAGACATTCGAGAATTTCCTGCAAAGAAAGCCCCAGCAGGCACAGAGCTGGAAATGCCACCAACAGTGTTTACCGAGTTTTGGAATCAAGACCCTCACTTGCCATATCCTTCACCTTTCCTTTAAGTTAAAGTAGGAAAATGGTATTCAACACAATGCCATAAACTTTTGCTTATCTCATGTAACAGATGTCCCTATCCCCATGTCAGTGGTTAGTTGCAAAAAACCAAAAAGCAACGGTAAGAATGTCATACATCACACTGCCAATAAAATGACTTGACTGACCTAAGGGATTTGCTGATACTGATATTTCAGTCTCATTTTTCAGATCAGAATACAGCCAGAGTAATGAGTTAAATTGAGTCAAACTGAAATATTGACGTGAATAACATAAAACTGACTAGAACCTTTATTTGCCAGCTATATTCTTATCAGTATGTGAATCAGAAATTCCATTTTCTTCATGAAAAAAAAATCACCTTTATTCCCTCCAATTTCTCCTGTGGAATCCTTTCTTTCAACATTAGTGTCTTCAAAGCTTTCTAAAAACAAAAGATGTGAAGACACATTAGTAGTTACTTTTGTTTCAACTGCAAATAAATTACATTTAATTACATTTATTATACTTATTAATTATAAGTTAAAGTTTTAGTACATAAGAATAATTCAAAATTCAGAAAGTAGATGCTCTAAATTCAGAAAGTAGATTAAGAGTAAAAATTGTTTCTTAAAAATTTTCAATACAAGTTATTCAGTAATTGCACTGTAAATAATTGTTTGGGCACTTTATTTGGCAGGTGCCTTGATTTGAGTAAACAGTTCTATGTTAAGCAATCTAATAGAAAAATGTTTGGTTAATAGTTGGTCATATTATGAAAATAATGCAGAAAAAAATACATTTCATTGCATTCTACTTTGATATAGAAGAATTGGGATATTTTGTATCTATTTTTTCTAGTCACCTGAAAAAGTGTTTTACAACTACGTCACCCAGTGTAGTTTGATGTTGTCATCAACAGTCAGAGACACAGTTCTGTTTTGCTGACTACCGAAAAGTGTTCTAACTTACTGTTAGAAACATCAAGCACAACCAAAGATATTTTGTCAAAGATAACAAGATAATAGCATTCTGAAAAAGAAATAATTTTACCATAACATGACTTCCCATCTCCTTGCAGGTTATTTGGGCATGGACCACAATAGTAAGAACCGAAAGTATTGAAGCAAAATACTCCGGGGAAGCAAGGACTGGATACACATTCATCTACATCATCTTGACAATTTTTACCTGCATTGACAGATTTATTTTTTTTTAATAATATCGTGTCACTAGACTTTGACTGGGTTTATAAAAGTAGAATGCATGCAGGTGCTGAAATACAAAAAGGGCCTTTATCAAGCACAACGAAGTACTTCAGTACATCTAATAAGTACAGCTGACCAGGTTTGCTATTCGCATTTTTTCATCTTTTGTCAAGTATCTTGGTTATTGTGGAATATGGAGAAGATGGGCTGTGGGGACTACATGTTTATCTACAAGCATAGGAGGAATCACACTGTGACCAAACTCCTACATTTCACCATGTTGCTGAGTTTACCTCTTGCAGAGGAAAACAAATCAATGGAAACTTGCTTTTGTAATATAAACAACCATTGTATTCATGCAAGAAAAATCTTGAAGTATGTCATATAACTATCGCAAGACCATAAAATTTCTTCATACTCTAACAGTAAACTATTTACAGTCAAAATTAAAAAAAAAAAGAAACAATCTGTAGACATAGAATCAGAAACTCCTATTTATCACTATACGTGATAAATGTGTGTAAATAAAGTAGCAATTTACCTTGAAGTTCAGGTGGACATTCACAGTAATAGCTGTTTATTCCATCCACACATCTGCCAATACCACACTGGTTAAGTCTACAGTCATCAGTATTCACTTGACAGAGATCACCTTCAAATCCAGCCACACACACACAAAGATATCTTCCACTTCCAGGTGGGAAATTAATGTTTGTCACACATGAGCCATTATTTAGGCAATCACATGATTTTACACTGACCTACAAGACATGCCCAATAAGACAGTTTTCTTTTTTTAATGAACTAGCAATGAGTTTTGTAATTAGGTATCTTAAACATCTTACTAGTAGGTGTCATTTTACTGTAATATTCATTACCTCTATTTCTACCTTAGTCTTTGCATTGCAGTCATCTGTCAAAGAAAATGTTAATTTATGGAGATTCATTAATACAGCTTTCCACAAAAGGAGACCTGATGGGGAAAGACTGGCACCTTCTGGACCAGAATCCAACGTGAAATGAATAGCAGAGCCCTCTGGATCTGAAGCCAAAAACTGATACACAAAATCTTCTCCATAAAAAGTCTGTAGCGTACCCTGAAAATTTTCAAGCACTGGAGGCTGGTTGTCTGCAACAAAGGAGATATTTTCCTCTTTTAAGCAAAAGTTGCAATATACTTATAAAAATTAAAAAGAGCATATCTTCCTATTAAGGAAGTCACATATCATTATTTCTCTTAAATTCTAATGTCATTTAAATGACACAGAAAAAGCACTAGGTATTTTCATTGTAACTGTAATAACATAACCAAGAAATTACTTATATTATGCAAGAGCTTGTAAAGATGGAGTGCATCTATACACCGAAAGAACTCAGAATTTCTCAAATTTAACCACGGTATTTTATCTATGCAGAGACAGTTTGCACATGAATGTACAAGCAGCCTTATAACTTCAAGAGGTGATTGATGTTTCCTTTAACAAATGAACAGACATTGCTAAGCAATACTTGGGAATAGGCTGCAGTGACTATCTTAGCAAAACTGAGCATGAGGTGATGGAATAATTGCTCCTAGGAAGGATTTCAACCACACAACAACTTACTCACTGATAAGTCTTAGTCTATTTAGATGCCTGCACCGTTGAGCTCTAACCTGTTTGGCAGGAATAGCTAGAATTCCAGAGATATCAGTTCAAAACAAACAAACAAAACCCCAGCACCAGGACAAGTTCTGTGAAAGAAAAAAGCAGAAGCCCTGGGGAGAGTGTAGGTTTTGAAGTTGGGACATAGGAAGGTGATTAAGATCACTAAGTTTTGGGTTACAGTGAAGTGAGCGCTCCAAGCAGGAACCCACCCACTGTGGCAGAAAACATGAAAGGAGAAACTATAAGTTAGATTCTGACACCCTGTTCCTAATGTCATCCACTCTGGAGAAGAGGTTGTACTCCTTGGTTTTGGGGAATTGCCTCTGGTTTACATTCTTCTCCCGTTTCTGACTTTGGCAATATTGAATTCCAGTCCATGGCTGTAATGTGGAAACCCCTTGTCTCCCTGACTGCTGGATGAGTTTCATTTCATTCAGGTTTCATTCTTTTGCAATAGGTATAGCTACCTTGGCTTTCAGTACAAGTTTGAACTAGAAAAGATTCAGCAAGACAGACACCAGAAGTTCCACTCGTACAGGACCCTTCCCAATCCAGGCAGAGTCCTGTCAGCACATTCACCCATGAAAACACCGATGGAACACTTATATCTGAGATGTTATGGACTGGGGTTGATGGGGCAAGGCTGGATGGCTACTAGTAAAGTCCCAAGAGATGTCCCATTTGGTGAAGGGACCAACAGGATTTGTATATCCAAAGACTAAGATCTGAGCCAAAGGACCTACAACTTGTAGGATAGAACTTTGTACTACGGAGAAGGAAAATGAAGAATCTAGACTTGGGTCTTCTTTTCATAATGTGGTTTCTAACTGGACTGAAGTCAGACACCCTTGGATATACTTTCAAGTATTTGTTTAGGCCATGTATCTATGCCTTCAATGTGGATTGTGTCCAAATATTAAGTGGCTAATAAACATGACATGCCATTTAATTCAGTTTCTGTTCTCGTTTGGTGTCAGTCATTCAATGGAAAATATCTTTTATTCCTA
>VZTL01012540.1:0-12687 GCA_013400535.1 Scopus umbretta
CCCACCCAAACCATTCCATGATTGTTTTCTTGAATTCCATTGAGAGTTGTGTCTGGTAGACCACTCTTCAAATGCACTGTTTGTCTGATTCTGTGTCAAAAGACACATAGAAGCCTGTGGCTTCTTCATGGAATGAAGAGTCTTCTAGCATTTTTCACATGGTGAATGTATCAAACTTTGTGCAACTTGGCATCTTTTTTGCTGGACTGCAAAGTGTTGGGCAAAGAAATAAACAAAAGCAACCTTTTTTTTTTTTTTATTATACTTCCCTCCAATTTCTACAGGCCGTCAAAATAATTTCAGGAGTTGATTCCTAGTTTATTCTAGGGCCTAATCCAATTTTCCATCAGAATTATTGTGGGAACCTTCCTCTGTTTTCAGTGAAAATTGGAAAACAACTTTAACAAATAAGGTACTTAACAAACAAGTGATACTTTGCAAGCAAGATCTCCCTTTGCTGAGTAGTATTTGGTGTTCAGCTCCAAGGCTACCTCACTAGCTTCAATAGATTTTAAATTTTGAATTTACAAATGGAAAAGAAAGTTATTTCCTTTCTCTGTGACATGAGTTCTTTTCCCTAAACCTTTTTCTTCCTATCTTCATCCCCTTTTTATTTTTTCTCTTCCTCACAGAACATTGTAACCTAGACTAGGACATGGACATAGTCATTCAGGGCTTGTTACAGTGATAGAAATGGAAGTATTGTTTTGTCTATGCAATGTTTTCCCCTTGCAATACATTATCAGGCATTTGGTTCAGTTTAGGTTTTGATGTTCTAGTGCTAATGAGCTCATTACAGTGACATCTGAGCAAAAGCGTTACAGGTAATGGGGTTCTGCTTCAATTCCTGAGACATATTATTGCACAATCAATGGACCTCATTGTTCGGACATTTGTTGTTTATTTGGCCTTATTCTACTCTGCTCCCTCTCAATTTCACACCTTTTCTTCTAGCCATGCTTTTCAAAATGGTTCATTTTCCCTACCTTTACTTATTTTCTTTCTCCTTCCCTTTGCACTTTCCTAACTTTCCTGTGGTTTTTCCCTTGTTGCTGAGGAGGTAAATATCAATATTCTGAATAGTCTCTAGCCATTCTAATCCAAAAATTTATTTGCCTCAAACCAGTTTGCCAGCTTTTGTTTGTCTTTAGCACTAGTAACAAGCCTTATCCATTGTTTGTTCCTTTGGGATTTTATAATGACTATTTCTGGAAAAAAACTTTTTATAAGATACATAATGTGTCTATTATGTGTACTAACTTCTTTCTCTTCCAGGAGGAGATTTGGTTTGAGTACAGTCCACAGAGGGTTAAGTCTCGCTGGTACCCCTGCAGTGGCAATTTAGAGGTGTTGTTATGATACTAACTTATACTGTGACAGGCAGGATCTCATTAGCTTAAGACACGAGTCGGTTTCTTGAATGAACCATCAATACAGAGAGTCTCTGGAAGCACTCGACTGCAACCCTGTTGAGAAAGGGGAATCACCTCAAAGTTGTATTGCAACAGAAAAAGTCTGAGAAATTCAGATCCTTGTCTGCAGTGTCACCTTGCCTTGAGAGTCCTAGCTGAGGAGAACCCTTAAATTATGTGGGCCTATCCTTGAGCAAAGGACAGGTTAAGGTATAATATTTCATTTCTCTCTGCCTCTAGATTTTGTGATTGATTTCCGTGTTCTGCTTCTCAGTGGAGAAGATTGTTTTACTTTGGAGTTTGTCTCTTATTAAAAGATGGTTTCCAAGGGGCTGGCAGATGCCAGCTATTCCTTTCCTATTGCAGTGAGGCTCTTGAAACTGTGGTATGGGTTTGTTCTTGCAGCATCCACACCTGAGATGCCTGTGAACAGGGCTTGTGCACCCTGAGCTGCAAGACCAAGTTTGGAAGCTCACAAGGCAGAAGTGAGGGAAAGGAGTCTGTGGGTAAAGTGCTAGCCAGAGCAGGATGATAAGGGGAATGTCTCTGAAATGTAGGAATCCTCTCAGCCCTCTCCTACCCCAGTAAACATCAAACCTCTCTGTGGGGATGGATGTGATAAATCTTCCTGAACCATGCCAAGTGAACATCTCTCTCTTGGTGAGTCTTGGCTACAATTTTGCTAAGTGTGGGAACTCTTCTGTTATGTTGCAACTTCAAAAATCATTGAATCATAGAATGCTTTTGGTTGGAAGGGACCTTTAGAGGTCATCTAGCCCAACCCCCTGCAGTAAGCAGGGACTTCTTTAATTAGATCAGGTTGTCATTCTGAAAGATCCTGATTCAGGTTATCAGTCTGAAAGATCCTGATTAGATCAGGAAATCATTCTGAAAGCATCATTTGTCTGGGAAATTTGCTTGAAATTTTCCGTCTTTGGTTCCTTTTTCTTTCTGATCTTGGATTTCAACAATGTGAGGAAAGAGGAGTCCCCTGAATATCAGAGCCTCAAACTCTGCTGCTGAGGCTGCAGGCCTTTACTTGGCTTTCTGGAAGAGAGGTTGTATACTGATGAGGACTCATGGGAGCTTGCTTGCAGATCTGTTGCTTATTACTGTGAAGAGGCTGGCAGGTTGAGAAGGAGTCTAGAAGAAAGATAGAAAAATTGGTTGTCTGCATTGGATCTGCAAGAGAGCTTGTAGATCAAAGCTCTCTGTAGCCTTGCTTGTGGAGCGAAGGCAGCAGGTTGCTTCTGATGTTTGGGTGGTCAGATACATGAATTGGGGTTGTTCTGGATCACTAGTATAGACTCAACTTGGACATTTCTTGATTTTAATGAAAAATAGCCTTTATTGAAGACTTTTTTTCTTTCCTTAGTGAGGAAGGAAGAGTTGAGGAAGGTGAAGGAGGGAGAGAGATAACAGGACTGAGGATTAGAACTCTAGTTATTCTTTAAAAATTCTTTTACTAAAAATGTGTTATGGTATTGCACTACACTCCCAGCTCATTTACAAAGTGTTTCAAAATGACATAGCAGTGTGCATAAAACTCTTTGCACCCCAAATTGTCACACATAAGACTAATATGAATGACCAGCAAAACATGTTAATGGGCATGTGGAATAGAATGCGAAAGGAAGCTGCATCACTTTATTCATATTTAGCAATGAATTCTTCCAGTGACTGAAAACGTAAGTCATTATTCTCCTTCATTTATAGCTATGAGCTGTGTGTCCATGCCTATGTGCTGAAAAGCATTGATGCACTATTGAAAGAGCACTACACTGCTCATTTAATCAGTGTTGGCTGTGTATTTTACATCAGATCAGACTGATTTATCACAGACTTTGAGATAAATTTTTCTGCTGGTGCAGGCATATTGCCCATTAATGAGAAAGGGAGTTAGACATGTCAGGCAAGAGCCTTCTGTTATCTGCTTACTGTAATGCTTCTCCAGAAATGGTCCCACCTATGAAGTCAGGCTATAAGTAGGGATTTTGTATTGGAGGATTAAACTGGTGTAGAGCTCTACAGATGTAATAGGTGCAAATGGAGCTCTATGCATAGGTCAGAAGGGAAGACTTCTGCATGCATTTCAATGCGAATTTATAAATCATTGATGTAACAGTTGTCTTCCCTGTGTCATTTCTTTCATAAAAACTTCCAGATTTTTTTTAAGATGTGGGGAAAGAATATAAAATTTACTTTTGTCCATTTAGTTTGTATAAAAATGCACAAGATTGTTTGTGCTGCAATAGTGTTAAGTACTCTATCATTTATCATCACTTTGCCACTATGCGCAACATAGTCACTCTGCATTGCATAAAATACAAGATATACACATAATCAAAAACGGAAAAATGCTGGATACCTAGCCTGTAATTTACTTAAAATGTTTAACATGAACAGTTACAGTGTGCTTATGTATTCATGGATAATAAAGTTCATTTGGTTCTCTTATGAATATTTGCAATTTATCAGTCTCTAACACTTAAAGCCCTGTAAGGGATGTTTTTTATTGAATGTTCAGTTGGGTCCATCATCCAAGGAATATTTGCTTAGTCAGACCAAATGTCTTCTGATTTGTGCCTACAATAAAGTAGATACAAGCTGCTTTTTGATAGACTGAGTCCCTTAATTCTGATTGTGAACATTTGAGAAATCACGTGGTTAAGTGATGACAGCAAAAGAGATTTCTTCTGAATTTTGTCTATACTCGAGGATGAAGAGAATTTGCAATCACTTAAAGATTTCAATGTATTTGAGTGGCTTGTGCTACATGGAGTACAGAGTAAGACATATATTTAGTATGTATCTGAATGCCCTAAGCCAAAGATGAAGAAGTGTATGTGTTTGGCTTCACCTGAATACAGGTTAGGATAGGATTTAAAAATTTTATATTGAATTCAAAAGCCTCCCTCATCACATACTTTCTAATCAGTGTTATCTGCAGTGTATCTGACTGTTTAAAGCACTTCTGTGAGAAACTTTGGGTTCTGTTTGGGGTTTTGTCATTGGCCTGCCAACAACTTTAAATCAGTAATTTTACTGGGTTGTGCCTCAGTTTCTCTGCCTGTAAAAGTAAAATAATGTCTGTGACAAGCTTCATAAAAGATGCTATGATCAACTCATAAAAAACCCCCAACAAACCAGTAGATGAGAATGGGCTGGGTGGTAAAACTGTTAATTCATTTTTTTTCCAGCTGTTTTAGTGTAGGTTATGTCTCAAGTTAGGTTGGACTTCCTTTTAAAAGATATTTGCATTAATCCCTTATTGCTTCCAGAACTCCCCATAAACTGAGTATTACTATCAGGCTTTGAGTAGGTGACTTGCAGGGGAAATCTCAGAACTATAAGTACTGTGGAGTCAGTGAAATACTGCTCTTAATCCAGGTCAGTGCTGAATTCATGCTTTAAAAGGCTAATGGTTACTCTTTAGTAGGAAAGACACTAATGAAAACCAAAGCATCATTAACAGTCATGTAAAAGCAGAGCTGTTAGTCTTGGTATCCTCTTGCATTCTCTTCTGGGAGACTAAATCATACCACTGTACATTTTCTATATAATTAATTGTCTAAAGCATAGATCTTCATGTTCTATTCTGAATGCCAGTGAAATTAGATCTCTGCTTAGTCTGTAAAATATTTTAGAACTATTCTGGATGAAAGATGTCAGAAAAGTAAGATGATGTTTTCCATATATAACTTATTTCCGTTAAGTAATTTCCATTACTTAACAAACATACCCTAGTTTTAACTGCCATTGGTATGCAAATATGTCCCATGTATTGAGAATTACCAGAATTATTTACTACCACTAGACAGTAAAGCAATCAGAATTAGGGGCCTGTGTCTAACAGCTTTTAGCCAAGGTACACCTATGCCTCTTGAAGAGGATTATGCCTGTCCCCTGGAAAATCCTCTCCTTAGACACAATTACTTTTACAGTGTGGAGCAGGGGTGTACCTAGGGATGCAATTGTGACAACATCCCAGCGCTCTTACCAGCCACTTTCACCCCAGGGAAAGGAACAGACTCAGAGCCGGGACGCTTCGCAACGCTTCAGTCGTCAGGTGCAATGCAGGAGCTCTGCAGCGAGCATCACAACTCCGATATGCTGATGTTATGGCACTCTGTGATTCCAGTGGACACAGTTTTCTCTGATTCCTTTTACCAGAGGAGAGGAAATAAGTCTATTTCTGGATGCTCGAAGGAAACAGGACCTTGTAGGCTCCAGGCTGTCTTTGGGGAGCATTTTTGTGGTCAGCGCTTCTCTCGTGTTGCCTGATGAGAAAAATTGTAGAAAGAGTATATTTAGGTTTATAGGTTTTGGGAGAAATCTGCATTATCTGCCAAATTGTTTTGTGGACTTCTAGTGAAATATCTCTGGTGGTAGGAAGCCCAGGTGAAAAACACGTGCAACAAGTGTTATTCTCTTGCTATTTTTTTTTTTCTGGTTTATGAAAAGACAAGATGTAGTTCCCTTAGCAAAATCTGTGAGTATTCTAAAGTATGTTTGCTATTTTTCTTACAAAAAAAAATTTTTTTTAAAGTGCTTTTGGACTTGCTTGTCAGTAACATTCACGGACCTGCACTAATTTTGAAAAATTCAGAATAGAGTTTTGCCACTTTAGAGATAATCCATGAAAGCTCTTTTCCTGCAGACTGCAATAAATCATCCACTCCACTAAAAGCCTGGATGTCATTTGAAATTTATTGCATGGAGCTGGTAGTGGACTTAAAAGCCATTTCACATGTCTTATTACTCCAGTCATCTAATTTATGGGTTTCAGCCACAATTGTAGTTGGAAAAGTATTTTCCTTCAACTGATTAATATGATTTCTGCTTTTGCATTTCCCTTTTTATAATATTCTGTAATCATTGCAAGAGACTTTGGCATCTACCTTTTAGATATGAAACTGAAAGAAAGGTGCCAAGACAGACTGATGCAGATTGGCTAAGCTTTACTGGCTCTTAGCGGCATTTGTCAAAAGGTATCTTAGTTATTGTTAGTTGAGCAATCTTGCCCTAGGAAAGAGAAAGCTGTCAGGAGCTTCCTTGTTTAACATGAGAATCTGTAGCTCTATGGAGGGCGTATGAAGGCAACCTATTAAACACAGATGAGGTAAGCGTAAGTGACACAGCACAAAGAATAGTAAGTTATTGGGGCTTTTTTCTTTCCACTTTTTAGTGTGAAAACTAGTTTGCATTTACTATGCTAGGTGAGACTGCCTTTTGATTCTCATCAGGCTGATCACCATAAGGAAAGATAGTATGAAGGACATGTGTAAACCGAGTAAAAAGAATTACAGATGTTAACCTCAAGATGGACCATGTTATCCATTTTAGGAATTTAGTCTTACACTCAGGTCCATTGATACGAGTGGTATGTGAACTAGTAATTCCGCAACATGCATTATTGGTGTATGTGGTCTGCATGTATGCTTGCACAAATAATTTAAAATGTGTATTATGAAAGTATCAAAAATTCTGCGGATACCTTCCAGAAGAAGAAATACTGCATAATTCTTGCCCTGACTAGCTTATGCTATTCTTAAATGCAGCCCAGCCCATATTTGTACCAGTGTGTGCGTGCATGGTGATGGATAGCTGGTGAGGAACAGCATCAGTAACACCACAGTTAATTCCCTAGCATTAGAGCATGGTATGAGGAATTAAATGCTGTCACTGCATTTACCTCATACGTAAGTCACTGCAGTGGTGACAGGTCACGCATAGAACCATCCAGAACTGCCTAAAGACAGTTGATGAGGCGTTGGAAGATGTTTGTCTGCAGCACAGATACGGCAGTTTTTCCCCTGTCTTGTGCATGTGGCCTGAATGCCCAAAGATAGGTCACTGAGGGCAGGGCCAGGCTGTGTGTGATTCTGCTTTGTCAGCTGGGTGAAACTATGATTACTGACCAGAGTGATGACTTTCCTACATCAGTGAATGTTCACATGCTACAAACAGATGTTTGAAACCAATATATGCTTTACTACATGTTTATATAAATAGACAGTCTAATGAGGAGGAGGAAGTCATACAGCTCTGACTCCCAAATACCCATTGACTCTGTTTCCTGAGAGTTTGAAAAGATTAAAAACAAGAATGGTGTAAATAGAATCCTACTGTGGTTTCTACAATGCATGTTTTCTGCTAATAACACCTGGGAGGCAGTGCGAAGTAACAGCTGAGGTGCTTAAGGGCACCTCTAGTGCCATCTACCTCCTGTGCACATCTGTGGATGTGGGCATGCATCCAAAAGTAGGCTGAGGAGGAAATCAGGCAATGATGAGACCATTGCAACAGGAGGAGGAGATAGTCCTCCGCTGCTGAATCTGTAAGTTTCTGGGTGTAACCTGGGCACTCCAAGGTTCAGGGTATTTGCCAAGTGTTTGGGTAAGAGCAGACTTCAGACTATCAGTTTGATGTAAGGGAGCTGAAATTGCTGCTTGTGCTACCAGAAGGAAATACTGCATCTGGGATGCCTGCTGTTCCCCTTGAAACAAGCAGCCACCAGTAGACAGGTTCTGCAAGCCTTGGTGAGGTAGAAATGCTGTCTGCCTCATGCCCCCATCTCTGCTGGGTGATGTGTGTGGAGCCTTAGTGTCCAGGTTCAGTACAAGTGGATCTGGCAAGTCTAAATGGCAGTTTGTAGGGAATTTGCTCTCGGATACCACTGCAGAATAGAAAGCTGATGCTGTAATAGAGAATACAACGCTGGAAGTCCCAAGATGGTGAAAGATTAATGAGTAAGGGTTAGGCTTGCAACAGCTGTTTCTTTCTTTCCTGCACATAGACAGTAATGTTATGCAAAGATAAACATATTAGCCAAATATTAACTCTTTTTTTAAACACAACAAAAAGCAGCATGTCACAGGTTCCTGCGTCTAAAACAGAATAATGCAGGTTGCCAGTTTCAAGCTGAACTCAATTGAGCTGCTACTGGAATTTCAAGAGAATATTGTTTTGTGTAGCACCATCAATTTGTGTTAGGATTTAATAATGAAACAAAGACTTGTTTTCCATGCAGAAAAGTTTATCTAGGAACCAGATCTTGAGCAATTAATGCAGCTACTACAGACACAAGTCCTAAGGTGATTTACCCAATTTGAGGCTTGCAAAATAAGCATTGCATATTTTCTGTTGTTAATTTTTCACAGTTCATACTTCAGCATAATGATCTGTGTGTAGTTGGACAATATTTTGGGAATGTTCAATCTGAAAATTAATTTGCTTCATCTGTAGTGACGTCTTCTTTGTGTTTGCTTCCTGCGAATGTTCCTGCTGTCAAGTTTTGCTGGCACAAATATGTAAAGACACCAATTTTTTTAAACTACACGCACAATTATTTGTGCTGGAAGTGCATGTGTGCTCTTTCATTTGGAAAACAAAAAAAAAAAAGTGTAAATACTCTCAATTAACCAATAGAGCTCGAAAAGAAAATATTGAACTGTCTGTTCCTGCGCTTGCAGAGAGTTAAAGCAGAGATTTGCCCTGAACTCAATTGAACTCAAGTGAATTTTAAACTGCTGGTGGGGGAGCTGAATTAATCTAATAAATTCCTTATAGTGAATTATTTGTTCAACTGTTTAATAAATAATTCAACCTATTATGTTTTAGTTATTTGCTTTTTCCATTTGGCTTTTGTTTTGTTAAAGAAACATGGTCTTTTTATTAAATCAATGGCTTTCATTTTACGGTCCCTTTATTTTTACTGTGAGATAGCAGGTATCAAAGGCAAATGTACAATCATTGTGCTGTTTCTTCACCTTGCCATGCTGAAGGAATCTTCTGTACATTGCTTTCTATGAGACAGAGACAAAAAAGACCAACTGGGAAGTGAGGCCCCAGAGCAGTGCGGCTCAGCAGACAGCAGATTGCTAATGGCACCTGTATTTCAGTTTACAGTAGTGACTGCTAACAACACACACAGTGCGCTCTGCTTGATTTTTTTCTTTTTAGCCACCCCCCCCCTTTCCCCCACTCCCACACGCTTAATTAGAAAATCTGATGCAGCCAGAGACGTTATCTGCCATGTGTGTTAGTGAGGAATGCATTCTTTGATGTTCCTGATAAAGCTTTTCTGTGTTGTGGGTAGTTAATTGGTAGTGGAAAGGAAATGTCTGGACTAGTGTAAAAGGAAGCTTCCTAACTGTCTCTTGTGCAGCTGGTCTCACTGGTTGATGAGCCAAGGTGTGGTATTGATGTAGCAGTGGTGAGGAGGTCCTGCCAATATTGCCCACCCCCCAGCAGAACTGTGCAGAGCACCTGCACCTTTGGAACCAGTTCTGAATTCTTCTTGTCTTTCATCTTTGCAAGGGAACAAAAATAGGAATAAAACACAGTGCTTCCCAAAACCTGGAGGGCCAAATTTCCTGCTGGTATAAATCACCATGTGCATGTGCACTGTAGTCTCTCCTCGGGTCATGCTAGTCCATCAGCCCTTTGAGAGCAGAGAATGTGGATGGTGAAGCATTTGTAAAACAGTCAACTAGCCAATGGGTTAGATTCTTGCAAAACTCTAAATAAGATTCTCAGTTTTATTTGAGGTTTGTTTTCTGCAGTTTTCAAGCCTTATTTTTGCCTTTCAATCTTAGTTTGCCTTTGAAGACTTCTCTACTAAATTCTAGCTCCGCATTTACAATCTTTCAACTTGTAGTAAAATCTTCCTTTATTCTTCTGTTTTTAACTAGACAGTAGAAGGACCATGATCTTTCTCTGAAGGGCCAGGGCATATTTTTGGATTTTGTTTTTGGTTTGTTCACCAGTATTAGATCATCTGACTTTTTCTTAGACTTCTGTCTTTTTGCTATTATTTCTCACAAGAAAACTTTCTTCATCCAGTAATAGATCACTGTCATTGTGAAAGGTCCTTCTGTTCCTAATGAACTTTAAAATATTTGTCCTGGTTCTTTGGCTGTGTTGGCTATTGGTTTGTTACATCTTTTCACTTCCCTTCTCCATTTTCTATAATTTCTAGTTTCTGTTTTATACTTATAATTTTTACCTTTCTCCATCTTCCATTTGTTATATGCATTTGAAAAATTACAGATGCTTTCACTTCCATTGTAAGCCTGGCTGCATTTCTGTAACCAGTGTGATTCTTCTTTTGAATCATTACACTGTGGCTTTTGGGGTACCTAATAAGCTCTGGCCAATCATTGTCATCTTTCCATCACATTGTTTTTTTCTACTGGCTGAATTTGGCCCTAATTTTATTCACTTTTTTGAAACTGACCCTTGAAGAGCACCAAGTAGAAAGGTAACTGGTTTGAACTTTGTGCTGTGTGAATGTAAAAGATGTGATGGAACCATGCTCACTTGTACATAAACAACACTCATTTTTAGTTCTCTTTCTATTCCTTCTCATCTGCCAAAATGATATATAGTGTAGGATGAAGGTCCTAAGTGAGACCCAGACACCTTCCTCCCTCCTTATTTTCACTAAATTATTATAATTGACTTTGTTTGCTTTTCTACCCACCCACCCCAGTGTGGAACTAACAGAATTAGATAATAACTGAGGCTTATCTTGCCAGGAGTTCCACAGTGGCTTGGGTTAGTTGAAGGGCTCTGGCAGAGCTGTCAGGTTCAGTACTGACCCTCCTTACCATCTACTGTATATTGGTAACACATGTGGTATGCAGACTGCTTCTTTCTCAGCTATCCTGGTGTGATGAATGGATAGCAATTACATGAGAGTCCAGCTATTTAAAAGAACCATAGAATCATTAAGGTTGGAAAAGACCTCTGAGATCATCTAGTCCAACCGTCAACCCAACACCTCCATGACTACTAAACCATGTCCCAAAGTGCCACATCTACACATTTTTTGAACACCTCNTCCTGCCTTCCAGCATATCTACACTCCCAGCCAGCTTGGTGTCATCTGCAAACTTACTGAGGGTGCATTCAATCCCCACATCCAGATCATTGATAAAGATATTAAACAAGGCTGGCCCCGGTGCTGAGCCCTGGGGAACACCGCTTGTGACCGGCCACCAACTGGATTATCCACCACTGCATTCACCACAGCTGTCTGGGTTTGGCCATCCAGCCAGTTTTTAACCCAGTGAAGACTACACCTGCCTAAGCCATGAACCACCAGCTTCTCCAGGGGAATGCTGCTGTGGGAGACAGTGTCAAAGGCTTTACTAAAGTCCAGGTAGATAACATCCACAGCCTTTCCCTCGTCTACTAGGCGGGTCACCTTGTCATAGAAGGAGATGAGGTTGGTCAAGCAGGACCAAAGCAAGAGATTCAGAGACCAAGAGACCAAGCAAGAGATCCAAAGCAGCTCAGAACAGCTTTTCTGTGTAAACAATTAGCTGAGTACTGAGTTATTAACCAGATGTGCCAGTCGGGCCAATTTTTGCAGTCTGGTTCACAAATCTGTGGTAGGAGAGGAAAATCAACCTGTTTTCCCTCCTCATAAAATGGCAAGGGTAAACCATGGTACTGAGAATGTCAATGAGGAGAGCCAGATGGTTAACTATTCTTGGTCATGCACCTTTCACAATGTTGTGCTGCCCTTTTTGCTTTGTTCCCATTTGTATCTGCAGTGCTACATTCCACTTTGAAGCATCTAGAAAGCATGGGAACATGATAAGAGGAGAAAAAACTCGTTTTGTCCAAAATACTACATTTGGAATTAAGGCTGAAGAGGATTTAACATTAGTGATATCTGGGAGGTTATAGCACCTGGGTGAGTTAGTGAATTGTGAAGCATGATTTCCCTTACCACTGGCAGTAAGAGAGGTCACCAAACCTCCAGGGTCTGCCAAAGGCTAATGGAATATGTGAGAAAAGGGTTAATCCAAATTAATTTGTCCAAGAAGTGAGGCTGAGGAGCAGCTTGGTAGGGAAGGTCTTGGAACAGACAAAACAAATGATAACTTAGGAAGCATCTTATTCTTTTCAATTAATTTGTCTGGTCTCTAGTTCAGTAGGCCCAGGTAAAAGGATGCTACACTACTGATGAGCATTGAATAATTCTGCTTTCACTCCTTAGTCTCTGTGAAATAGGAGACTAAGCAGCTCTGTTTGCAGGCTGTGAGGGAGGCATGTTATAGCCTCTTTTGTGATCAACCTCAAACTTTCCCATCATGAGAGAGTCTTAGATCAGTGACTACACACATAGTAGGACAGGCCACACCACTTGCATCGTCTATGGTATGCTGTCCTGGTTACAGCTGGGCTAGAGTTAATTTTCTTCCTTGTAGCTGGTATAGTCTGTGTTTTGTACGTTTGTTTAGTATGAGAATAATGTCGA
>VZTL01012542.1:127-10862 GCA_013400535.1 Scopus umbretta
ATTGGACTAGATGATCTCCAGAGGTGCCTCCAACCTCAGCAATTTTGATTCTATAACTATACTTTAAAAATACCTGTTAGAGGGTAGTTGTGATAAGCAGGCTTGGGAAGTAAGACTAGCTTCAGAAGTTCTTACAGATCCCTGGAAATATCCCAGTTAAGAACAGCTCTCCATATTTTTTTTTTAAAGTTGTTTTTTTCCAGGCTGTACTGGAACATAGCCTGCAGACTAACTGATAACCACAACTGGGGAAAGGGGTGAACTGTAGTACTGCAGCAAAGCCAGTGGAAAGAAGACATTTTTAAGCCAGCTCAATTATTTGAGACAGCCTGGCGTGTAGCTACACTTCAGTCCCTGCCCGCAAAGCACAGGGCTGTGCCATTCTCTGCTAAGATAGCAAGCTTGGCATTTGCCTTAGGTATGAGAGGAGGATCTAGGAGGTCTAGAAGAGGAGACCTGAGAGACCCTGAGGCTCCTAAACAAGAAGAATGAAGGAGAAATGTGATAACATCATGAAGTAGTAAAGGGCTGGAGGGACAATACAAGTAATACAAGGAGAAAGGGTATAATTTGTTCTCCATATCCAGGGCATATAGGACAAAATGTCAAGGTTTTTAACTACAGCAAGATATTAGGAAAAAAAGATCTTTATAATGGTAAAGCTAAAGAAGCCCTGGAATAAAGTGCAAAGGTGGCTGTGGAATCTATGAAGGAAATATTTAAAACACAGTATAAAAATTTCAGTCAAGGGTGGCAGGACTGAGCTGACCTGCCTTGGAGCAAGCAGATGGATGGGCCAGAAGGTCCGTTTCTGTCCTCAGTTTCTGTGACTCCCTGGACAGTGGGAGTTAATATGCATCTGAGAGCTTGCCTGTAGGAGGAGGCTTCTCTTACTTTCCTTCAGTTAGATTTTAACTCACAGGGTAAAGCAGCAGAGATCTATTTTACCCTGTGGCTTTCTTTAGCCTTGGACATTCTCAGAACATGAGATGCACCATCTTGTCTGGCTTTTCACATCTGATGATGTCACCAAGTTCAGAGTTAGTCCTGGGTCCAGCTCCCTTTTTTGCAGAGAAGCTCAATGCCAGAATTGGCCTTTTTGTTGTGCTGAATGCTGGTTGTTCCCCTTCCCAGGCCTTTTCTAGGCCTTTCTAGAAGACCTGTGCACTGAGTAGTTTCAAGCCTAGCAATCATATAACTTTCTGCCAATATCAGCATGTGTAAAAATGTTGTTATGCACTATGGTGGCTCCTAACATGGAGCAGTTCCTTAGGAGAGGGAGCACAATGGAAAGGCAGGCAATCTGCCTAGAGTGAGAGAGGCAACCACTGCTTGTTAACTGATCCTGTGGGAGGAGGGGAAATAAGTTGATAAAAATAATAAAAGGTTGTAACGGAAAGTAATTTGGGCATCGATTCCTATAAAAGAAGCATCTCTAATCCAGTGAAGGACTTTCAGTCCTGATCTGACACATCTACAGGGAATTCCCCACCAAATATGTCTTACTCCCCTCCTATTTGTGCCCTCCCACATCCCATCTCAGACCACAGATAAGATTTTTAGGCATGCTCTGAGTAAGCACAAGGGACTGGATCCCACTGGTAAAACAGGCGGTTGGGGAGATTAAGTTGCTTGCTTTGAAATGTCTTCTCCAGAACCTTCCTGGCTTCAAAATCAGCGTTGGGAATTCACTGGCAGCTGAGCAGGGATTTTCAGGCTTTCACTGGGTTATAAGTGGGGAAACTGAAATCCCTGAGGAAAAGAAGTGTCCAAGTCCCTCTGAGGCTCCAGGTCATAGTACCTTTTCAGACCATCTCTTATTTGTCCCTTCAGTGGAAGGCACTGGCCTCAGTTGTCTTCTGCTTTTTGCAGCCTGTGCTTTAGAGGGGACTTCTCAAGTGTCAGTTAGCATCATGCTGCCCTTAAGAGTCAAAACCCTGTAACGCGCTGAGAGAGCAGTCTCTCCAGTCCTGGCATTTCTTTATATTTCAGCCCACAACCATTCCCTTTCTGAGAAACCTAACCACTTTGTCTCCTTTATTCCCTCCCTCTCAGTTCCCTGGACACGTCTACTGCCATGAGATGTCTCGGCCAAGGATTTTGAGCCAAGGTATGAAGGAAATGGTTTAACCAGATGTGTGCCCATGCTTGCGACACTGAACTCTGAGATGCTGATATTTAAAAAGCCTGCCATCTCCCCTGCCTCCCAGCAACAAGGTGAGTAATGGGTGGGACAGCGGCACATCCAGAAAAACACCTCCTTTTCAAGGGGAAAGAGAGTAGGTTATAATTCGACTGTAAAAATTTGCTCCAGGCTGAAAACTTGGCAAACAAAAGCTTAGCTTAGGAGTGATTTAAAAGGAAACAACAAAAAAGCATAAAATAAATCAGGGCAGTCATTTTGGGTGGAGATGAGGGTCCAGAGCTTAAAGATCATTCTTTAATGGGGGAGGAGAAGGAATGGCTCAAGACAGAGTTGCATTTGGCTCTCAGCCCTACTATAACTAAGCCTTTCAAAGCCAGGAGAATAAACTGAATACATGTCCAGTCTCTGGCCTCACCCTTTACCCATTTGTCAGAGGAAAGCAAGGCCCTATGTACTCTTTAAAGCAGAATGGATGCAAATATGGTGGCATTAGCTGAATTCCCTCTATTGCCACTTTCTAAATATGGATTTTCCTGTCCCTTAAATTGTAAAAGCGCATAAAGTCACTGAGGCTCAGCTGGCCTAAGAGATGATGAGTGGCATCTGTTGCATTCAGCTTTATGGATCTCCTCAGACCCTCTCTCTTGCTCTGTGCCATACCACACTTGCTGCTCAGGATCTGTGCTCTGCTTCTGCCTTCAGCATTGCACAGTGCCACTCCTTAACAAGCTGGAGAGGTGAACAAGAAGATGACTGCCTCTTGCAGCCCATACATGGGCTGACTCCTCCACAGTCCCAGGCTCACAAAGCTAAGGAGGTGCTGAGTCGTCCACAGTCTCAGGCTCACAAAGCTAAAGAAGAGGAAGGAGAGCTGGCTGGCTGCATAGCAGCAAAGACCACGAACACAGAACATGCCTCTAGAGGGAAGGCTTTTCCAGACCATTATCTAATGTGCATGGCACACATGGTTGGCAGCACAGTTGGCAAGGCCTTGAGAAAAAAAGACAAAGCCCAGCCAGTTACCATGTCTTTTGTCATCTCCAGACCTCTGGGCCACTCCAGCCTGTGTGCCCATACATGATTACACTGCAGGCTCCCTTTGTAGTGCTGTCACTACACTGTGTGATTTTCCTGATGGCCTGGAGCCTCCACATGGCAAGTTAGGGAGAAAAGTGTAATGCTGGCATTTTAGACAAACCCCTCAGCCTACTGACTTACCTATCCAATTGGATATATGAATGAGATTTCGCAGTGAGAGTGGGTTAAGCACAGGAACAGGTAGCCCAGCAAGTGTATGAAAGCTCCATCTTTGGAGATTTTCAGAACTTAATTCGATAAGGCCTAGAGCAACCTGACATAGTTTTGCTAATTCTCCTCATTGCTATGCACACTTCTAAAACAGTCATCCCTTCGGCTGCCTGATGGAGTGCTTTGGCTGTAGCAGGTACCAGGGAAAAAAAGGGTAAATGAAAGGCTTGTCGATGTAAAGGACCCTTTCTGAAATTTTCCCTCCCACTGCATAGTTAATAGATGTTCAATTCCATCAGCTTAAGTGACATGGGCAGTCGCAGTTTAGATGGGATGTTGCCTAACTCTGCTCAGAACAGGCCTCCTTTGAAGGGCAGCACAGCTTAAATCTCTGTTTTTTGTAACAGGCTTCACAGTTTGCTTGCACATAGTTTTGTATGTGTTCACGGATCCTCCCTTCAAGCACCTCAAGGCTGTCTGAAGAACTTAGTGCTCTCCAGCAGCAGACAGTGCCAGGCTTTGCTCCATATAAAAGAAATGCACTTTAATTCTATCCTTTCTCCAGGCTTGATTAGGTAGATAGAACCAGCAAATATAGAAACTTTTAGGACAAGGTCTGTTTGTTAAGAAGGCTTGTAGAAGCTTTGCTTTGTGCTTCTGGCACTGTTCTTGCAGTATTAGGAGACCTCTAACCTATACTGGAATACTGCATAATTTGAGATCAGGTTGTCAAAGCTTCACCCTTCTGCATATCTCAGTAGAGTTGACTCTACTGAGATGTCGAGGAAGGCTGTTCAAGAGATCTTGTTAAAGGGAAAGGAGCCTCATCTTTTAGTCTGCTCCTATGTTTCAGTGCTGATGCTTTTGTGTATCGTCATTTCTAGGGACACTGAAGCTACTAAGCGTGGAATCCAGCCCACCTTCTAGCTCCCCAAATGTAGCAAAAACATTTGCAGTCTGTTCTTCTACAGTTCTTCTCAAGCACTGGAATTTCCAGGTGTATATGTTTTCAGGGCACAAGCAGCCCCAGGAAAGCTGCTTTTCAAAAGGTATGTCATCTCTTGTTTAGACTAAAAAAAAGAAAAGGGAAGAAAAGAAATTTTAAAAATTTACCTTTGGCATCAAAACAAAGCAAGTCTTTCTTTTCCCTAAGCTTCTTTAACTGTGTCTTGTGTAAAAGAAAATGAAATTGTAAAAAAGACTTATCAAAACAGGGATGAAGGTAAAGACAAGGTGCTGGCATTGGTGATAAGGTTAAATCAGAGCCTACCAAAAAGAACATGGCAGTGGAAGAAGTTTAACAAGTTCGTTTTCTGTGCCACTGTGTCACGCTTCCTTTTGTTGCTCAAGAATGTTGCTTTGCTAGTTCCTAGGGTGTGGAAGGGCCATACTGCTGGTAGGATGTGCCCCCTAGACCATGCATGAGCCACTATTGGGCTAGCTGACGCTGACAGAAAAGGTGATCCATCTGAAAATTGTTGTTTTACTTGTATTACAGTTCTGCTATGGACCAGGAACTGGTCTGGACTTTGTGGTCAGAGGTCTTCTGTAGTATGATAGTTTGCAGAACAGTACTGTGTTCTGTAGAGGCAGGAACTCCACCAAATCAGGGGGAGTTAATATGCCTCTGTAGAACATATTCACAGTGATCAGGAGGTTTGGAAGATACCCGTCTTGTAAGGAATTCAGGAGATTAAGCTAAGTGCGCTCTAAAATAATGAAGATCCCTCTCACCTTTGCTGCCTTCAAAGGAAAGAGGCAGGACAAAGCTCTCATAGGCTGTTGTGTGTACACATATAAAGCAAAGCACAGGAGGAGCCCGACAGACCTTGTTGGGAAGGGCAGAGTGCACTGTGAGTGTGGGGCAAGCCCTGGCATATATGCACCTCGCCACTGTGATCAGTGGCTTGAAGCCAGGCTAGGTCAGAGTTTACACCTAGAACTGACATCTCTCCCTCCTGCCAGTGTTTGTACACATCCTAAACTGCTATTGCACAATCTCGTGTGAGTGACATGCTCTGCTCAGAAGAGACCTGAGGCTGGAAGAGCAGGCTACATCTGTCTGTTGGGCAGGACTGCAATGCACTGCTAGAGACATCCGAGCCTGCTTGCTTTCCTTTCCCTCCTCCAGTTCCCACCTGCAACCTCAGCCCTGAAACAGAGATGACAACTAAAAGCAAAGAAGTAGCTCTAGCAGAAGATTCCCTAGTTGCTGCCCACATGTCAGCTGCTGCTGCAGGCTGTGGCTTGTGTGATGACAGCAATGATTCAATTAAGTGATTTTTTTATCTTTCCTCTTATGGCAGTAAGTCCTTTGTGTGGACACTCTTAAACCAGTTAGAGTGGCCAGGAGCTGATCAAATGTATATTTGTAAAAGAAAAGGAGGCAAAACTCTGCTTCCCTTCTCTCTTCCTGTCTGTTGCCTCTACCTAGATGCATAGCCGGGCAGTTTGATGACAGTGCCCAGCTGGTTTTTAGCTCTGCCCCTCTGAGAAAAAAAAGAGAAAAAGTGATCAGCTGATCAGACTCCTGCACCATTTGTTCTGCCCTTGGTGATCTTAAAGCCTGTTCCAGAGCACATCTTTGTGAGCTCCAAGGCTGTTCATTGTAACTGCCCCATCTACCCATTCCAGCCTAAAAGATGATTTATAGGCCTTTGCTGCAAAGGACCATACCTCACATGTAAAGGACTCAGAAAAGTCAAGGTATGACTCTTGTAACAGCTGTAACTCAGATCTTTTTGCACACAGATTATTTTTAGTTAATATAGATGGTGTTAATATTAATGCCTTAACCCTTGAGGAAGCTACCTAATTTCCAGGTCGATATGACGAGGGAGCTGGCTAATTTCCAGTGTTTTGGGGAGAGAGCACCAAGAAGTGCAATGCCAGGGTGTTTCTGGCTGCTGATGTTCCTGAGTGGAGCACATCTGGGTCTGTGCTTCATCCTGGGCTTCCACCCACTGTCTGCCACCCCACCATTGTCTGCTCATGCTGTAAGCTAAGTGTCGTTAATTGCAGGGCTACAAGTGTGTGTTGTGATACCATCAAATAAAACACCTAAAAGGGGACAAACTGGCAGGTTATTAACCTAGCCATACAAGGTTGATGGCTTAAAGAGAGCCAGCCACCTTGGTCTAGGAGTTTTGTGAGTGAGTAAGATGTAGCAAAAAAGTGACACCATCACCCATGCACCCACCATTGTTACTGAAATGTGGATCTAACCAGGAAAAGGCTGCGGCAAGTGGGCAGGAGAGGAAAAGGGAGGGGGCATTTCAAACACAACAGCCTAGAGAAAGCAAGTCCTGCGTTCGTGCTTGCGTCAGTAGCCTGTCTGTGTGCTGACCCCAGGCTCACCTGAGCCTTGGCAAAGCTCCCCTTTGTTCTGTGCTGGCGTTCAGAATCCAGAGTTATCCCACAGCCACTTTGTGACCCGTTCCACCCAGACAGCCTGCCCATGATTGCTTCATAAAGCAAGACCCAGGAATCAAAACCAGGGCATGTTTCCTGAGCAGAGATGGAAAACAGCTGTGCTGGAAAAAAGGAGGGGTTTGCTGGCTGAGCAGTGGAAAATACAGATCAAGGCCTGGTTGAGCAATCTTCCCTGGCTGGCCTTTGGCTGCTATTGTGGCAAGGGGACCAGCTGGAGTTGGCACGAGGCTGCTGCCAGGCAGTGGGGGTAGCAAGAGTGTCTGGTGAGAGGCTAGAAACCCAGAGCTTAGTTCTGCACATTTTACAGATGCCTGGGAGACTGATAAGTGACACCTGGTAATGCTGCCCTCTCCACTGTCCTGTGGTCAGATCTGTCCAGCTAGTCCCAGATGGCATTTGAATGGCCAGGCCCATTACTGTAAAGGCACACAGATCTGTAGGGCTACAGAGAAGCAGCCTCTGCCCAGGTGTGGAGCTCGATTCCTGCCTAGTGCACATAAAGTGCTCACTGTGTGGCCACAGCCAGGGGATGTGGTTATGTAGTCTGGCCAGGTTCCTGCGTCTGAATCCTCAGCGCCCGTACTGGGGAGTAGGTGCACACCAAACAACTAGACAATGCACACACATGCTATGCAGGGAGGCTGACCAAAAATCCTTAGAGCTAGCATCTGCTCTGCCACTGCCATCCTCTGAAATTGAGGGAAGGCTATGTCATGTTTTTACTAGCCTTAAGTGCTACTTGCTTCAAGTCAGGCTTCTGGAAGAGTTCTTGATTTTTACCAAATTCAAAATCTCTAGCCAAAAGTAAATGAACTGTCTGAGTCTGAATCCAGAGGCAAGCGGTGTGTGATTCTGTCTCTTTTTAAAAATATAATTATTGTGTACAAGAAGAAGAGGATGGACAAGAACAGAGAGGGAGAATTAGGCCTTTGTGTAAGAGCCAAATTATCAAAAAAACTACTCTCTCCTGCTGAGAGAGCCCCACAACATCTCTCCTTTCCCAGTGCTTTCTGTAACTAAGCAAGAAACTAAGGCAAGGGGCAAAATGGTGAGAAGGCAGAAAGCAAAGGAAGTAGGCAGGACCATCAATCACCTCCTAGGCTGATACATACCAGCTACATTGGCCTCTCTTCTTAGCACCTGGAACAGCAGAAGGCAGTATGATGAATGTTTTTCACTCTATAGTATTGGAGCTAAGGATACACTGTAATTGCAGGGAGATCGTGCTTTCTTACAACTGGCTCAACCTACTGAGCTGAGACGTATGGATTCAGACCTTGCTCTGCAGCAGTTTCCAATAGTGTTCATCACTAAGACAGCACAACTGCAGCAGAAAAAAAAACCCAAAACCTATCACTGCTACAGAGCCCAGGAAGGGAAAGAAGGAAGATGTGGTGTGCTGACCTGTAAGACGGAGGAAACTGCAGAATTGAGGCAAGAGCAGCGCCCAGAGGAGTGGTACAGGGAAGCAGTTTTGTTCCAAATAGCAAACTTTGGAGTATTTTTGGCCCTCTACACCAGGCTTTGTAATTCGTGTACCTCAAGTTGAGGGGTAGGATGGGTGTTGGCTTCAGATGATGGAAGATCACCGTCTTAATGAAATTAACACCAAGAAACAGTAGTTTTACCAGAAGCATGCTGTGACCCGAGGCAAACAGTAATGGGCAGAGATGGATGAAAGCAGCATTACATTTGCAGTCTAGGGGCTAGGCTCCCAACTGGATGCAACCATTGCCTTAGTTGTGTTTTAGGTAGTTTGCTTCCTGCCATAAAGGATCCCATAGTCCTGAGCTGCGAGCTGAAGACTCTACATACACCATATGGAAGGACTGAGGGACTTAATGGCTCTGCTGACAGCAGCCAGCCTCTCCTGTAGGAACCCCTTCAGCTGGATTCTCAAGGTGCAGCTTATGGAGGGCTGCAGGAGGTGGCTCCCACTGCGCGAGAAAAGAACATGACAAAGAACAATGAGTTTTGCTAAGGCAAATGCACTAGCTTTAGCTATTACCGAGTCAAGCCAGGTCACACTAAACTCGGTACAGAGCAAAATCAATTTGTTTAAACCTGGACAACTTTGAGTGCACCCAGACAAGCAAAACCCAGATAGATACACAAAATTAATAGTTGGTAACAGCTTCAGCATTCTTAGAGCTGTTGAAAATTTGGCATTACTTGCAAATAAAACCTCCAGTGCTTCAACATTTATTTTCAATATGAAACAGGATGAAGGCATATTTTAAAAATAATTTGCAAAGTGATGTGCTAGTCTTTTGGCTTTTACTGACCTGAATTATTCTTTTTTAAAAAACTGTCCTTCCCTTTTAATTTCTTAATGTGATATCAGTCATCAGAGTTCTCATGAAAACCAAACATTCTGCATCTGTATCTGCTCAGCAGGGTCCAAATGGGACTTCAACACTGGCTGAAACAAAATTTCATTAGGAAAAAAAATGTTTTTCTCCCATAGAAAAGTTCCAATTTTGATGAAATTATATTTCCTGAAGAAAAGCAAAAACCAAACATATCATTCAAAGGTCTGACCCGATGTCTGTTTGCTCTTCAAGAGGGAGAAGGGTGGTGGAGAGAAAGCAAGCGTGGGTTTGGGAGAAAAGAAGTACCACCAATAAATGGGGGCAATGAAAGCAGAGGGAAGAAAGTACAAATTCCCAGGCATTCCAGACATATCTGGTATCCTTTACATCCTGCGCTCTGCACTTCAGTTGTACATATTTCAGTGTTCCACCGCAGAGGCAGCTGCATTTCAGTTGTGAGTTATTATATGAAGAGTTTTGTATAGTTGTCACAGGATCTTATGAGATGAAAAGGAGCTGACCACGGCAAAGAAAGTAAAATAGAACATGCAATCTATTAACTATGCTGGAAACCACTTATGCCACAGAGAAATGGGTGCCAGGAAGCAAAAACTTCCAGAATAAATTAGAAAAAAAGGAAAGAAAAAAAAAAAAAAAAAGAAGGAAAAGAAAAGTCACTGGTAGCTGGGAGAAGAGTACAGGCTCATTACCACATCTGAGCTGTTGAAAAACAGCCGCTGGTTTTCTGTAGCTCTTCATCTGTTTTTCTGTTCATTTTTGTCCTTCTCTTTAACCTTGCTGGGTAAAACACATCTCCAAGGACAAATAAAAATTATTTTCTTACCAGTGCTGCTGACTTTGCAACCTGTCAGAAAACTGACTAAACTTGAAGCTCCTTCAGTCAGTCACTTTAAAATATAGTCAGCATTGTGTTTAAAAAAAAAAAAAGGGGGAGGGGGGGGAGTGGAGAAGAAAAAAAAAAAAGTATATGAATTTAATGCCAGTGTTACCCTACTGCATATTAAGGCAATCCAACAGGTTCTGGGACAAACAGCAAAACTGTGGTGATGAGTAGTGTGACAAAGCAAAATGTTACAAAATACTAGGCTTGGCTTTTGCTTTATAGTGAAGATGCTTAATTTGTCTCCGTTAAATAGGTATTTTTTTGAAGGATCCTTAGATCCAAAAAGCTGGCCTGGGAACCAGAAAACACCGTTAAGAACCCAGGCCAAGGAAATGTTAATTAACTTTGCTAGGGTCACACTTAACTCGTCCAAGGAAAAATGTCTGGATTGTAACATTTGAGAGGTTGAAATCTGCAGTAGGTGCTTTTGTCATTGCTTACAGCCATCTTCCCTGGAAGCATTTCCCCTTTTTACCTGCACCACAGGTGGATGGAGAACCATAATTTATTTTAGGAAACTTTTCTGCCTCAGCTGCTTCTCTGCTCCTCAGAGATGTGCACAGGGAATTAAGACTTTCAGCCCAAATAGACTGAACAGATTTATGGATCAGCAGGTCCATCATGGGGAGGTTAACCAGCACCAGACCTGCTGGCGACAGGTGGGAGTTTGGCTCTCTCAAAGGGGGAAAAGGA
>VZTL01012543.1:0-32017 GCA_013400535.1 Scopus umbretta
AATACTGACAGGATATTCTCAATGAATAATACTAACAAGATCAGATAATTAGAAGAAAGAAGGCATATTCACTGTCATTACAGCCGAGAACATGAAAAATGCTTGTGTTTCCACATGAATACTGAAATTGATCGGCCTTTCCTATTCCTTCCCATCCTTTATTTTCAACTCCGACCAACATATTTTTTTTCTTTCTGCTGTTTATACTATCAAGGTTTATGTATTTTTTATAAACAGGGATCTGAGAGAGGACAGAAAGTATAGCAAGTGATGGATGGAATAAATTAATGAAAGGGAGTTATGGTTCTTTGGAAGTAAAAGTTATTTTTTGAAAGATGAGAGGTGGGAAAAGAGCAATACAGAAAAGAAGTGCACTGTAAGAACATGATGTAGAAAGATAACAAGAAGAGGTGGACGCAAATAAGGGGAAATCATAGATGGTTCATGGATGATATGTTATTCACCTAGTACAGGATAAAGGAGAAAAAATGGACTAAAATCAGAAATGGAAAAAAGAAGTAATAAAACCCAGAAGAGAGCACACAACTGATATATTCGGCAACATTACCACCTTCTTATTTTATAATTAGTTGTCATAAAGATCAACATGTTCTGTAAAGCTGCACCTGCTTAGGCAACATACTAGTGAAAAATCATTTCTTATTTTCTTCAGGCTCAAAGTATGTGATATTAGGCTTGAAAGGAACCAGGGATGTCAGCATCAAATAACTTACTGCAGCTTGATACAGGGGCTAACAACTAGAGCCATATAAAACAAGCAAACAAAACCTTACTGGTAAATTCCTATGGAAAGAACAGCTCAGACAGCTCCTAGAGGCAACATCATATATATGCCTGCCCAGAGTGTTTTTACACAAATTTGTTACCATCGACTGTGTACAATTTTTATTGCAGCTTTTGATTTGCGCCAGCAGCTCTTTGCTGTCAGGAGTACTAAAATTCACCCAAAGATATTTATGTCTAGAAATGCATCTAGGAAAATGGTTATTTCCATTAACAGTACAGCCAGCAAGTAATTCATTAACAAGACAGAACAGAACTATTAATCATATCATTCTATGGCTCATAAAGGGGAGAATATACAATATTCTCAGTGTTGGCTGTTAAAATATAGTGCCTAACAACTGTTTATTGTGACAAATATTTTCAGAGGAGTTCCTCTAGGCAATTTCCCCTTTGACTATAGTGAATCTTGTATGACAAACACCTCCAGACTGAAAAGGCAAGAGATGTTTTACTTTGAATAGTCAAAAAGAATTTCCAATAATAACAGGGACAATAACCAACACAATAAAAAACTGTGGGAGCTATATGGTCAAAGAGTATTCACTGAGGCAAGAAATTATAGATATATTCATAACACAACATAATATTCAATCTGTATCACTGGGATACAGCAGAAGCCCAAGGAATACCCTGATGTACTAACAATGCCAATGCCCAGTGTATCACTGTTTTGCATGCTATTTACTTGGAACCACACAGGTGTCTAAGAACCCTACAGAAAGCAAAAGGCAACAGTTGTGCTATTTGTAAACTGGGATATTACAATGTGACGCAACGACCATATGCTGTAGTGCATTGCTGAGATAAAATGACATTTTTCTGTAGCAGAAACGAACACAAACCCCTTACTCCTGATGTTGACATTGGACAATTGGTAAATAAGCTTTTATCCCACCAGCCTCTTCCCTGATCATAATGTTATTACTTCCTGACTTTTCATTTTCTCCAAACAGAGGTATCACTCTGGGTTTTCCAGAGACAGGCGAAGCCTCAGCAGGAATGCAGAATGATGGGGAAGCTGCATACTCAGGAGGCTGCTGTAACATCACCTGACCACCTGACTGTGTGCTCAGTAACTACGGGCCAAGTCTGTTATGGCATTAGTAATCTCAGTCTCCAAAAACTGCATACAATAATTCTGCCCATCTATCTGTTGTTCCATTCCAGCCTGGTTACGTTTCCATCAATGTCAATGGGAAAAGGAATTTATTTGTACTGTAGTTACTAATGTGGTAATAATTTCAGGGAGAACCTTTTCACATCCTAGACTTTCTGTGAAACAGGACACACGCAAGTCTTGTACGTATCAGGGCACACCATTTTGAGATTTTTTTTTCTAATGTTCTGACCCAGATTATTTAAACAGGTTATTTTATGAGAGTTCAGTTCTGTTATGTGGGAAAACAGACGGGCTGAAATGTGCACAGGTGTAGTGTACTTCTGTAATGAAACTACAGTACCAAAAAATGGCTATAAATTTTGTCTTGTGATGCAATACCTAGAGCGATGATGATCTTTCTCTATAAACTTTTATCTAATCTCTTTTCCCTTTCTCTTCGCTCTTCTTTAGAAAAGTCTGCTTCCTTGGCTTAAAAATTCTTCAGTATTTGAAGGGATGAAATAAATTATGGTGTGAATCCACCATTTTCATTTTGCAGCATTACCGACTTCTAATGCCGGACACTACGTTTTAAATGAATTGATTTTCTTTTGCCATCGCAGTGTTGAAACTGGCCTGTGCTGTCACCAACCCAAGAGAAAGCATGTACATACTTAGGAAGGTTCAACAAAGAGATTCAGCTACTGATAGCTGGCAAACAGGGCACCCATTACAAAGATGAAAAGACTGATAAGCACTTTGCTTTACTTTTGTGGGTAGTGTATAGCAGCTTACTGACCTCCAAAGGGGGAAAATGCCAGTCTAATGAGACTATAGAAAACTGTGATACTTTAAGTCAAGCATTGAAGTGGCTCTGAATAACAAAACCATGAGTACCATGGTGTTTCAGACAAGTGTTCTTTGCCAGACAAGAGAACACAAGACGGAGTAGCTGATTTTCTTCTCCCATTAGGAAACTATGCCACCAAAAACTTCACCTGCTCCGATCAAACTGTTTCTGGATTCATTTACTCCATTACCCAAGTGAAGTCTCGAGAGAATTAAGCAATAGTTTCCCTGCCTCATATGGACTAAATCTAAAAGCTTGGTAAACACTAGTTTTATCTCACAAACCATAATTTTTAATTGCTAACACACATAGGAAAGGCATAATCCTCCACTGATGATATCATAGTCTACTGCCATGGAAATGACTGCAGTATCATAAACACAGGTTTAAGATGACCTCACTTTTGTAGGAAAGAGGAAAATTTCACTGGAATGTGAACGACTTTGGGAATAAATACACACAGATATTGTGCTGTGAAAAAACTCTCTTACTAGTCCGTTAAAATATGGAAGACGAAGACCACAGCTAGACATGCGGCCGAACAGAAAAGGGGTTCTCCTGTCCAAACACCGTATTACTGCCTATGAGTCCTTGAACAGAGAGAGCCCTCTCAACTCCTGTCAGGGTTCCACTCCGTAAGTTCACTACACCAGACAGGAGCGAAGTCCCTGCCCTGACAGGCTTACAGTTTAACCACAAGAACATGAACAAAGTATGGCTATAAGAACATAGTGTAGGATCACAGAACAACATCGTAGCTGGAATGCTTCCTAGAATGAGTAAGTACTTCAGAAGTGGGAGGAAGAGAACTATACAGTCTCTTGAAGCACACAAAATAACATGAAGTCAGACGCAAATGCAGAAGTACAATCTCAGTGTGGCAAGTGCTAAGTATTTTGGCATCAGCTCAGGAAAATACATATATTTAACCTTCAGCTCTGAAGTACTCTGAGAGGCGTCAAACAACTGAAGAACTGGAAATTGAAATGTGTGTGTAAGCTTTGTGTTGCTGTGAGCTGGGAATGTTGAGTACTGCGCGGGACCCCAAGTTGAGATGAGACAAGAAGCTTGAGCTGAGAACAGGGAGTGGAGAATTGTAGAAGGTGATAATGATCTCACTTAAGTAGAACCTTTCATCTTGAAGGATCTCAAAGCAATTTACAAACTTAAACAGACCAGACACTGCAGCTGCTAGGAACAGAAGCAGACAGCTGGGAACTCATTCATGAGAAGGAAGAGGTAATAGAGGACTTACTGGGTGCCGTATCTTCCAAAGTTCTGGTGCTGGGAGAAAATAGCAGGACTAAACCAAAGCTTTTCCCTGAACCTTGCCATGCAGCCATGTGAGAAAACTGCAGAGAGCAAGCAGGCAGCCAGAGCTGGGAGAAACAGAAAAACAGGGGGCCTCTGGATAGCTGGGGAGCTGTCACTGTTGGCTTTATAGTTTCACTGCCTTTTGTCTCAACCCCAACTCCATACACTCTTCACACTTTCTGCAGTAAAAATCCTCATGTCTTTCCTATTTTTTTTGCCCTTTTTAAGACCTTCCTCCAACTTCTCTTTACCTTTTGCCTATCTTTATAAAGCAGACTACCCCCTCTTCCCTTCTCCAACTCCGAAATGTTTTCCAAATGCATAGTAGGACAGACAGTGTTACTTCTTGGCTACTGAGAAGCTGAAGAAATTACTTCAGCTATGGCATTCATGTAGTACAGGCCTGACCATAGTACCACAAGGGCTATTCTTTAGCTCAAAAGCACTACTAAAAACATACTATCAAAACTGAACTAGATAAACAAGTCTAAAAAAACAAGAGTCATATTAGTTATTGCTGAAATGGAATTGCTTCTGGAAGGAAAGACAATGCCTAATTACAGTACACAGTAGCTTAGGACACAAAATGAAGACACCAAATGAAAGGGCGGGGAGGTTTCAATTAAGTAGAACCCAGAAAGCAACACTTTTGTTGCACTTAAGTTAAAAGACATTGTGTGACCAGTTTCACATTCATATTTCCCAAGACTTTTAAAACTTCCTCCTTTCCATTTAGGAAGGGGAGAAAAAAAGTTTTCATGGATAAGAGCCAAAGACAAGTGTTGAGCAGGTGTTCTAGCACCACCAGTCCTTCCCAGAGAGGACCCACAGCATCCTCTGTTGCACAAACAACAGTTTCTTTCAGAAAGTGCCAGCTGCGATCAATGGTGCACTGTCTCTTGCTTGGGGTTCATAACCTTGGTTGCCAATGCAGCTTTTGTAATGGGTTAAAAAAAGTCATTGCTTGCCTTGCCCTAGTTATTTTGTGTTAATTTAAGAAACACCCAACCAGACATTTTCCCTCCTTTTTCCCTCTTCCATATTTTGTCATTTTTTGTTAAAGGAACTTTGTTGAAAGATTTTCAGGTCTGGAGTATAACACCAAATACTTTTAACACGCTAAAACTTTAAACTGTGTCTCATCCTAAAATAAACCTATCACTCAGATTTTGCAGGACAATGACAATTCAATGACAGTTTACAGCAGTGAAAAGCTTCTTTTGACACGAATGAGCCTGGATCAGGCCCCACATCAGATGAGCAGTGTCTGGACCACTACAGATATTCAAAACCTGTATATGAAAAGAACACAATTTTCTTACTCAATTCCGTTACTGAGGATTTCATGAACTTGATTTTTATCCTGTTTTTCTTTTTGGGCCCCCAAGACACAGTTTCTTCCCGCCAGGCAAGAGAAGGCAAAGGGGAGTTTCTTTAAATCACGTTTAGGCCCTCTAAAATCAGGGCAGAACAACAAAACACTGAGCCTGCGCATCCTGCATTTACTATACATCCAAACTTTGCTAGGTCAGAGGAGACAAGGGAATGGTACAGGCTCTGAAATCAAGCCCAGATTTTTCACTATTACATAAACTAAACAATTCACAGATGACACATTCTCTCATGCCTTGATGCCTTTCACTGGATCCAAAAGATTAATTTCCTCAACTGGACTAAGCTTGTATTCCTTCACAGTTGTGCTTTCCCATGCTGCTGGCAATGGCAGATTGACTAGAATGAGGAGTGGCTGCTGCAGGGGAAGCATTACAGATAAAAACAAAAACACAAATGAAATGGATTTGAAGGATTCTAGAAGACTTTGCTGCTAGGAGAAGCTGAAGAGTAGAAAAAAAACATTAAAGCAAGAAAAAAACATTAAAACTTGGTGGCCCTGCATGCATGAGAAATGGTGGAAATGAGAAGACGTGAGAGACCTGGAAACAAAACAAAGAAGAAAATGAAGTCATATGTGAGACTTTCTCTGCTTGCTCAAAAGAAACATAAGAAAATTCCTTTCCATATTCCCACCAAAAAGCCTGAAATTATTGTCCCAAACATTGCACTCTCAAAAAGAAAGTACAGACATAGCTTTAGATCATGGACGTTTCCAATGAGTCAATGAGCCGTTTACTCCAGCACTTCAGCTGACAATAACCACCACTAGAGACTTACAAGGAGGACGTAGAATCTCACTAATGGAGATACCTTTGCCATTTTGCACAAGCAGAGATTGTGCTCGGTTAGCAAAGATGATCTAATGCGTCCATCTGGCTACTCCGAGACATTAATTCCAGATATGCATTTGTCACCACTGTCCACTCCAGTATAGCAACATACTACTTTGTAGCTCAATGCTTACTCTGCTGTGTCTTTCTTCTTTTACCGAATGCTTTCAGTCAGTCAGTTTACTACTTGTAAATGACGATTGTTACAACAGGGGACTGGAAGCAGAACTTCTAGTTCTGCGCCCTACAGGGAATGAAGAAACCTGAGGGAAGGAAAGAGGTCCACAGAAAACTGAGATGCCAAATTTTGAACATCCTAACAAACACAATTTTCCAGTATTGGGACTGCGGTCTCATTCTCTTGAGTTAAAGTGAAAAACTGTTGCTGTTGTGACTATCCAAAGACTGTTTTTCCATCTTACATTTTGTTCTTTGCTTCTGCTGTTTTAAATTGCCATGCCAAAGTTTCTCCTGTTTATTCTAATTGTTTTAGTGTGTCTGACTCTCATTGGTTTATATGTTTAGTCTTGTCCTGATTTAATATGAATTAAAATGCCAATGCCACGACCAGTCTGCAAATATGAGTCAGAACAGAAACTATTTAAATAATACTATGGATGGTACCCATCTGGTTTGATATCTAGATCATACAGAATAATGCTGTTTTTGTTTTCTACTACTATTGCCTGCTATTGCCAATGAAGTGTTGATTGTGATTGTGACCACAAATATGTTTTGTTCCTGGTCCTATTAAGCCAAAAGAGAGTGGTTTACTGCATGTATGTACGTGAGGTTGTTTTGATTATACTAAATTCACTTTAGAAAACCCACATTCTGCCACTGCAGCGCTACAGGACAATGAGAAAAGAATTTCCAATGAGAACAGTGTTTTAAAAGAAAACCACTGGGCCCCATCCCTCTAAAATAATTTTAAGGCACACTCCCCTTTCTTCTGAATCTGATTATTTCCCAAAATTACATCTGAATACCATCGTCAGCAGAAGGTCCCCATCCTTCTCCTTCTCAGTCATTACGTAAGACATAGCAAATTTCAAATTGTACATTTCCATTTCACACAGAGGTTACGCTTCTTTAAATCAGCAGTTTACTGTATTGAGTAAAAACATTATGTGCTAACTTTTTTTTAGTGGTGAATCTGTCTACCATATGTCCAATGGTAGCTTGAAGCTTAACTTTCTGATTTTCGGCACCTTGCCTCTACAAACCTGGGAACGTTTACCATTCAATGTCTGCTACGCTGAGCTTCTAGCTTTCCAGACAGCGGGCCAAGATTGTATTCTAAAGGGCCAACATGGTATTTTATCAGTTTGAGTTATAACATAGCATTGTCTAGCTCTGGCAGAGTCTCAATCGATATGGTTATCTTCTAGGAAAGCAAAGCTTTAGTGTTGAGTGGTGAATATGCCTATCAAACACAATGTGTACAAAAATGTGTCTGACCTCCTCTGTGTGACTCTCGCTCCTAATTTAGTTTATTCAGTCCCCTCCAAATGGGTGATAGACAGGCATTTAACATGATCGCTGCTGTCCATGTCTTTTACAAACTGAAACATCAGCATAATTGACAAACTTGCAAAAACCTGATGCTCTTTCATCCCTGCTGAAATGAACCCTAGGTTTAAACCTAGAATATACAGCCCCCTCTAAATCCCAGGTATCAAGACAGTCAAGAGATATCCTCCTGGCATCAATCCTAATCCTCACCTGGCAGTTTTTACCACATTTAACAAAGCTTGTTTATTGTTCCCTCTTTCATAGCTTTGCTCTCTACCTAGATGCATCCCAGCCTACAGTTTAGTACTTTCCAGTAATTTTACCAGGATTTTTGTAACACAGGGTACATTTAAACTACATCTACATGGGTACCACCTGGAGATTTCAGTCAGATTAAACTCTTGCCAGCTAAATTTAAACCCACTCTTTTTCTTATTTTATTAAGTGCCTGAAGTCCCCTGCCGGTAACAGAAAGAATGAGGCTATCCCTCCTTTTTCAGTGGAAGGAAATCAGCTTGTCACTAATAAAAAGCCCTTCACTGCTCCTTAAAGTAGAGGCTAATAATGGTGAGTCAGATACATTCTTGTGATAGTATTTGTACAATTTCAGAAACTCTCTCAGCTGACTGCAAAGTGAAATGGTTTTCTTCAACCACTTAATCTCAGTGTAACAGCATCTATGGCTATGACCCATGGTTTAATCTCGTTACAATATGGCCAGTTAATATGGCTGCAAATAAATGACTGTATTTCTATCATATTAAACTTGCAGCCAAAAAATTGGGAGTTTTCTTTTTTGTTTGTTTGTTTGTTTAATTGTCAAGCAAAAGTCCAAAGCTGCAGCTGTCAGCAGTGCTTGAACGGGTAGATAATTTTTTGGTGATTTTTTTTTTCCCCCCACATTTTAGAGAGACAGGAAAAGGAATGTCTTGAGGTTAGAGCACCATGTTTTGTATTTCAATATAACGTCACAAGCATCTGATAGCTCATTCACACATAACGTCAAGATCAGTTCTACAAGATCTTACTCTGACTTACAAGACAACTATTCTTGGAAAGCTGCCAGTGTGTTCTGCAGATTACATAAAGCATTAAATCTTTCTGACACAGGTTCTATGATTATTTAAGGATTTTCATCGTTTCTGCAACACATGTCTATGCCTAAACCGTACTTACTCCTCAGCATATTCTTCTGATCATGTATTCTACACTTTCTTGACCCACAGGCTTTTATATAATTGTCTGCTGATTCAGATTGAGGAGCTGTGTTTTTTACTGAAGAATTCCCAGCAGGACAAGCTGATGCAGTCCAGATACACAGACTTTTAAATCCTATTTTAACCAAGTCTGCATATATTGTTCAAAACCAGATGTGTTTAAAATAGTGCAAATCAAAGACTGATTTGCAAATTTACTGGGGCTGACAAGGTCAGCCAGTTTAGGTTAGTACTTGCATCATTGCCAACTCTTGCAATTTTCCTCGAATTCTTCTGATATTTGTATTTGCTCTAAAACCCAGGCTGCTGGAACCAAGAGCTTTCATGAACTTATGTTTTTTAATTTTTAAAAGAAGTTTCCAAACCTTACCTATGTACAGAAAAAATGACAATGAGACTCAAATACCTAATTCTAAAAGCAAAATGCCCAGAAAATGAATAAAAAGGAATCAAGACATTCCTTTAAAAAAGGATTTCATAATTTAAAAACCAGCTTTGGGGTGCAGAGGTGCAAAATTTTTGAGGGTTTCCTATTTCCACTTCTCGAGCTGTTTGGATATGAATAGCTCGGGAGGCCTTTTCTCTCTCTCTTCTTTCAAAGCGTCACATAAAATGTTGTCTGCAAGCAATCAACTTATAACCTACTCTTTCATGGAGCTAACTTCAGTTTCTTTGCAGTATTAAGCTTTCTTTCTTGCTTTTCTAGCGGAGACAAGTGCTTTGAACTGAAAACGTGTTACAGTTGACCAGCTTTATTTACCTTCATAAAATCGTTTCAGGCTCCTCTGCTGATAAAGAAGAGTATCAGAGTTCACAATTTCCCATGCGGGTTACTATGAAACGCTGCTTTTCTGGCAAGGCTAACGCCAAGCCACCTAGCACAGCTGAAAACACAAGCCCACGTCTCCTTTCTCCCTAAAGTTACAGACAGCTGATCAAAGCTCCAGCAGACAACACGTTCGAACTTCTCCCCGTTCCCACAGCCTTCTTTCAAAGTATTATTCGGAGGCCTGACATCACCCGGGCCCAGCCGCCCCCACCGGCGGCTCCGCTCCTTCCCCCTGCCCCCGCCGCAGCCAACTCCTCGCCTCGGCTCCCTCTGCCCAGGGCCGAGAGCTGGCACCGACCCCACTTCTCCTGTCGCGGCCTGGAGGGAGACGTGACACCCGCTCTCCCTGGCCCAGGGCAGCAGGGCTGCCGTGCCGCCCGGCCCAGCCTGCCCCTGTGGGGCGCAGGCAGCCCCTGCTCTGCCCCGGCCAGCCTGGCGCCCTGCGCTCCCTTGACCTCGGGGCCCCTCCGTCCGGTGAGGGCAGGAAACCGGGCCCGCGCCGGGGCCTGCCGGCCGGCGGGAGCCCCCCCGGGTACTAACCTGACCAGGTCGGTCATACAGGATCCCACAACCACCACCTCACCGGCCATGGCGCCAGGGCACGGGGCAGCCCCAAGCCCCGCAACCCGGCCAAGGCGCTGCCCGGGCCTTGGACCCTGGACCCTGGGCCCGGCNGGCGTTCTCCCCTGGCAAGAGGAGGGAGCTTGCGGGGGGAGCTCCGCAGGGGCGCCTTGCGGGCCGGCCGGCCGGCGGGGATGCGTTGGGGTGCGGCGGCCAGAGGCGGTCGTGGGTCCCCTCTTTTTCCCCGCGCCCCGACGCCGGCTACTGCCGCCCTCAAAGTGGAAAGCACAAAACGCGACCGCCGACAGCCAGGCCGAGAGGGTGAGACGGGAAAGGTTCCCTCGCGCTTCAAGGCCTCCACCACGCCGTTCCCCTTTGCCTCCTTACGCCTTCGCTTAACGCCCGTAACGGTGTTACCGGTGGTGGAGAAACAGAGTATCTGGCATCCGGACACTCTCTGGTGCCCGGAGGAGTGCCTGGGATTTTATGGTTACTGTGAAGCATAGGTGACGTTTGCCTGAAGTCGGAATGATGGCCCGCTGAATCCTAAAGGATTCAACTATTACTTTGTTTACTTCTTTCAAATGTTTTTGTTTTGGGAGGGAAACAGTCTAGTGAATTTTGTTTTTGTTAATTCTCTTGAGTGTGTTTGCGTTCTGTTTCCAGTACTGTGGGAAAATTGAGCTGGGGGAAAAAATATGTATCCGACAACTGAAACTTAGGGAAACGGTGCAAACTGTGTTACAGTTCCTAAAGGCCTTTGCTTACAAAATAAATCGGTGAGTTCAATTGATAGTGCCCCTCTCAGTTATTGTGTATCTGGCTTGTTATGTAGAAGGTATTGTGGATCTTAAAGAAGATGATGCAATAAAAGCAGGAAAAATGCCTAATGGTCTTTTACATCTTGTTTTGACAATATCTGCATACTTTATTAACAAAAAGATAAGGAATCTCTTCCTGCAGTTCATTTTGGAAGGTGCATCTGTTCAGCTTTGATCACCACCTGTATCTCATGTCTCACAGTTCTACCCTCGTAACACAGTCCCCTTAAAATGTGTCATTATCAGAACCAGTTCTGAGATCTGTATACCTTCAAGATGGCTAGAAGGATAGCTTCTTTTTCAGCATGTTTTTCACAGTTTAAGAAATTCTTACCTTCCTTGGTTCAGCAGCCCCTCCGCTTGAAATGACTCTCCCTACAGCAGAGCTGGCAGACTGAAATGCGTGCCCTGTTTTAGCCACTCTTCTGCAAAGTATCGTTTCAGTTTAAACTCATTTTTATTAGCTGTTCAATCTAAGCCATTGGACTTCGCGTTGAAATAGGTCAAGTATGGGCTTGTCTTCTCTCAGTTCCTCTGGGGAAGAACAAAGGTGAGTAGGCAGTATTTTTTGGTAGAAACGTAACAAACAGGAGGTAGCATCTTGAATCGCTGTAGGTGTTGCTAAGCAAACTTAAGTTGTTGCCCATTGTCAGTTATGGCAAATCATACATGTAAAGAGAACACGTTATCTATTAGGATATGCATATTTAGTCTTCAGCTTCTTTGCTGCCATGAAATGTAAGAACTGGTGTATTAAAGATAATTACTGTTTTTAGGAAGTCTTACTTTATTAGTCTCTTTGTTTGCCTTAAAGTGCCTGGCCTTTGCTTTGTTCAGGTACATTCTGATTAGCTAGGATAAATACTCTTTTTTTTTTGTTGTTGTTGTTCTTGAACATTGCTTCATACTATTCCAGTCTGAATGACTTTCATGAGAACAAAATGTGTAACTTCAGTGTTGCTACCAGTTACAGGGAATTACCTGTTTGTAGAATATCCATCACTTTCCAACTGATGCTTGTAAACTGAGTGTTAGAAACAACAGAAATTTGCAACTGTTGCCTTGAGTTCTTCACATGCTCTTTATAGAACACTTATTAATACATCAGTCCATATGTAGCATTTTGTAAGGAGGTAAATACAGTATGTATTGGTGTTTCTCAAATTGCAGGGATGTTTTTAAAAATGCCTTCTAAGGGTCAGAGTTTAAGTATGAGCTTTTCTGCCGGGCTTGTCAGTGGCATGTTTATGTTACCTAGAGTCATTAATGGCTTTGTTTTCTAAAACTGTAAAGTTCAGTTAATTTTCAGATGGAACTCTGTGCCTGAGAATAAGATTGAATAGGCTGCGTTAGCATTTTAATAGGTTACTTGCCCTTCTTCTCACCCACTTCTCTTGCTGCAGTCTGTTGTTGTCCCCATTCTCTAGCCATTTTGTGGTCCCTGCAGTTAGAACGTGGGCATGCTCACTTTCTGCATTTCAGCTAAAAAGCAGTAGGTTCTTGAAGTGTGCTAACTTAGCGGCCTCACTGATTTAGCATAAGGTCACACAATTGCAAGCATTTCTGAAAAAGCTGGGCTTTAAATGTGTGTACATCAGTTTCCTGATCTGTTTTGTGAATGAAGATGCTTTTCAAAGCGTATGGTGATACCACTGAAAGAAAAGCAGTGTTAGCCTTTAAAAGGCATTGTGCGATGGTGTAAGTAGCTACCTGAGGAAGTAATGTAAAAGTAATACTGATTATGGTTACACTAGTGCTACTGGAAATTACAAATGAGAATATGGAAAGGTAATCAAACCCTTGGTCCCACTGCAATCAGTAATGTAATTCCCATTGATTTCAGTGGAAGCGGAACAAATGTGGCTTGTCAATTACAGACTCCTAATGGAACTGCTCACAAGAAGGGCTAGGCTGTGAAGTGTCAGAATGGCTCTCAATTTTATTTCTCTTTCTCATAGGGATAAGATCTTAATTAAGGACATGTCTGGTTTTATGTTGACATTGAATAAGCGGGCTTCATTGAATGTTGCAGAGGGAGGAGGAAAAAAAAAAATCACCCATGATTTTTTTTTTTATAAACCTGTGCACACTTCAGTTACTCTGCATTCCTGATAGTTTGTGTGCTTAGCTTTTTTCTTTTGATGTTTGCAGCACGTGTATGAATTTGCATCAAATAAGTAGGATATTTTTTGATCACCCTCCTCACCCTTACTATCCCCGTGCAGCTCAAGACAAAAGGAAAGAGGAACATACTAAAATGTCACCTGAAGTTGCCTTGAACAGAATTTCTCCAGCGCTCTCACCCTTCATTTCCAGTGTGGTCAGAAACGGCAAAGTAGGACTGGATGCTACTAATTGTTTACGGATTACAGACTTGAAATCTGGGTAAGTGAGTTCCTTCCTCATCCGAAAAGGAACACCCAACACCTCACAGTTAAGATGTCTTTTCAGGACTGAATTTTACTAGCTTCATGTGTATTTAAGCATTTCCAATATAGCTGGAGTTGACATACTAGCTAGATTATTTCTCGTCTTGCTACCATTTTGTAGTTCAGGAGGCTTAATTTGTCATATTGTTGGCAATAATAATCTTGTTAAAACACTTTCATCGCTGCCACTTGATAGTGCTGTTTTTCAGCAGTGAGATAGTTGTAAACACTTTTTCCTGTTATCACTTGCTTACTGGTTCTTTTCTGTAAATTAAAAACTTGAAGATAAATTTGTGTGACCTTACCTGTGTAGTCATGAATATGCTAAATAAGAAAAAAAATAACTTTTCCTTTATCTGACCTCCCTCAAGATCAGTATATCAAGTGGCTGTAGGGCCAAGTATTTGAAATAGGCTAAGCTACTCCTCCTGTTTTTAATTCCAGAAGGGTTCATGATGGTTTTCAGATAGTAATAAAGTCTGAGATCCACATGTACAAAGGGACTCTGGTGTGTAATCTCTGTGAATAATATGTGAGGGAAGTGAAATACTAAAAGTAGAGTTTAACATTGTGCAGAGAGGGGAGACTCCCAGGGTAGCTGGTGGAAGAATACTTAAGATGAGACGTGTCAGAAATTGCTTTATTCTTTTTAGAGCTGGGCATCTAACATCATCCCCGATTCAGGTATTCATTTGATACTGGAGTTCAGAGCCTGAAATTCCTTTAGCGTAAGGTGTGTAAATCACTGCTTTTGTACAAACTACTGCTTTGTGTATAATTTTGAATGATAGCATAAGCCAATAGATCTTGAGAACCACCACAAACCACTTTTGTTTAAAATTTAGTTCTGCTGAAAACTTTGTGTAATGTGCTTCTGTCCTGGTTTCAGTTGTTTACACTTTTCAGCTTCCCATGCTCTGCCAGGTGCACAAGAATCTGGGAGGGAATGCAGGCAGGACAGCTGATCCCAATTAGCCATCAGGGCTATTCCATACCACCTGATGTCAAGCTCGGTATATAAACTGGGGGAGCTGGCTGGGGAGGGAGTGGTTGCTGCTTGGGGGCAGGCTGGGCGTTGGGTGGTGAGCAATTGCATTGTGTATCACTTGTATCACTTGTTTTGTATATTCTGTTGTTATTATTGTTATTTTCTCTTTCTCTGCTGTCCTATTAAACTGTCTTTATCTCAACGCACAGGTTTTAGGGTTTGGTTGTTTTTTTCCCCCCTGATTCTCTCCCCCATTCCACTGGGGTAGGGGGAGGGTGAGCGAGCGGCTGTGTGGTGCTTGGTTGCCAATCAGGGTTAAACCGCAACAGCTTCTGTAGGCTGCTTTATTACGGTTTCATGGAGAGTTTGGGAGGCACTTTTCTGGTAGTTATGATGCCTTTTCAGGAAGGAGGTGTGAATTCTGGCGTTAGTTTGAAGGGAACCATTCCCTCCCTGTAAGGTGCTGTGACAGAGTACAGATCTACTTGGAGGTCTAAGAAGCTGTAACACTGTCATTAGTGTTGTCTGGCTTGGCATTTAGGCTTGCAAGTTATGTGAGACAGGCTGAGTAGTAATGCATCTGCTGCTGCCATTTCACACTAGACCTTGCTTTCTCTTGAACAAGTCTTCTAGGAAGGCTGAGGTGGGAGCTGTTTTACATTTTTCCTATTGAATCTGAGAGAAGGGAATACAAAAAAAGGTAGAGAGAAAACACAGCTGTAGTCTGGTGGTGAAGGTATCAGCTTGTTGGGAGGTGGATAAGGATTTTGCTCTCTGCCCACTGAATGGTTATGCTGCCTGCCTTTAAAATAATAAACCAATACAAAGTGATATTTTCTAGCTGACACTTTTTTTTTCAGAGTTTTCAGCCAGTGACCTTCCCGAAAAGATCTTGAATTTGCTTTGATAAATCCTGAATGTTTTCTAAGAGTTTAGTCTCTAAAAACCTAAAAACCACCCCCAATGGTGCCCGTTGCCCAAACCCAGTGATTCAAATTGTATAGTAACTGTGGTGAACATGGAGTCTACAACACAAGTATAGCCCCTGACAGAGGTTGTCCCATATCTTGTTTAAAGGCATAGGCTTAGCTGTATGCAAGTGCTAACAATATTTTCTTTTTCTTGGAACATAGGAACGAACCTCATTCTTTATGTTGAGGGTTTTTTATGTCTTGAGGTTATTACGAGCTGCAGTTGGCATAAGCAAGATTCTGCATTTAGTTGAGAATTATTTTTAAGGTGCGTTTTTTGTACAAATAAGTTTTGTAAAAGCATTATTCTAAATGGGATTTATTAGCAATTGCATAAAACTTTTTTGAAATGCAAATTTCATGCCTGTGGGTTTTTAGGAAAGATTTTTGTTACAAATAAATCAACGTTAGCTTATTTATAATAGGAAATACTGATTTTAGGCATCAGTGTGGAAATACTAAATTCCTTGTGATTTAGCACTTTATGATATCGCTGAACAGGTAAACAGTGTGAAATTACTTAACATAAAATGGGTGCAGCACAGAACTACAGAGAAGTTCCTTCCATAACTCAAGATGTAGTTCAGTGGCCTTTACACTTAGATATATGAGCCTTGGGGACTCTACAGACTGTTTTTGAGAGGCCTGTGTCGATTAAATCCCCAACCCACTACATTATCAGTAGATTTGAATTTGTTGCTGGATACTGCCTCTAAAGGAAAACTTTCTAGGGCTCCGAGCGCCCAAAAATTGATTGAAAACCACTGGTCTACTCTCCTCCCCTACCCTCACATCACGAGATTATTCAAACCCCTGTATACTTTCACTTTCATTACGCTTTTTTAAAGAGAGCAACAACAATGCCGAGGAAATAGCAGGCAGAGGCAAACGTAGGTGATACTCAAATGAAGAAACAGAAGTATAAGGACATAGAGGTTGGATATAAACAGGAGGAAAATGATGAGAACAGTTGTTAGTGATGGAGATGAGGTTCAGGACATTAATTGCAAAACTCTTCCATTTCAACGGGGCTGAATCAGGCTTTAAACTTAAAAAGTGGAACAAGAAGGTAAAGAAGAGATACTAAATTAAATGTTAGAAGTTAAATAAAAAGCAGTTCTTGCTCTCAAATGCATATGAGCATTTATAAATACTGTCAGTTCAGAAACTTTGCTTTTGGATAGTGATTGTACAGTTATTGACACATGAAAGGGGCTGTAAACACATCTCTTCCATAGCCTAGTTTGAGTTTATTTCAGACGGTGCAAATATTTTATGCTTTAACTGGTGTGTTGTGTCGAAAGATTTTAAAGAATAAAATAAACACAATTTTACTATAACCTTTAAGATGTTAAAAGACTTAACGTAATCATGTCAATAGCTATTAACTTTTGAAAACAGAAGCATCTGGAAGCTTCTGGTTCAAGGGGAGGAGCTGCATGGCTCCTTCACTGTCATGTAATGTACTGTTACTCTGCTAGAGAATTAGAGGTTACTGTAGTTACTCCACTTCCTGACAAACCAGCACTTTGCAATGTGTAACCAAACAAAATGTACAAACTGAAGATCCATCCATTCTCATTTCTTAAGTTTTAGAAACTGGAGCTGTGGTTAACAGGGAATAATGGTAACAAACAGCATACAGTGTTATCTCCAAGGCCCTGCCCATTTGGAGTCTTGGTTTTGACGTTCTGAACTCGAAACTGGAAGGACTTTCCCTTTTATTTCACCAGTGCGAGATCAATTTCCAGGTTTATAGCCTATCGTGTCAGTTGATTTTGATTTGTAAATGGCAAACATATTAAGCCTTTAATTATTTGAAAAGTCAAGCCATATGTCAGATGTTTTTAGTAAGGAACTTCTTTTGCACTCGTTCTTACTTATTGCTAAGACTGACTACTTAGTATTGTTGTGTCTTATAAGCTGTATTAAAGAGCTGATGTTACATTAAAAATATGAAGTATGCTGATATGTTAATTTGCTTTGCTTGCAAGTGTGGGAGGGAAATATGTCATAGTAAGAAAATCCTATTGTTTTGCAGTCTTTGAGTATGTAAATGTTTTATAATAATACGTTATGGTTCCATAATGTCTGTGTTTTACAAACTTACTAGACGGTACCGGTCTCATCAGACACTTACATACATTTACATCTATGAGTAGGACCTTCAGGATCAAATCCCATTTATAGGAATTATATGCCCACTGCTGATGCAGAGTGAGTAAAGAAATGTGAGTACCCCTGAACTGAGTTCAGCAATATGGCGTGACAGGAAAGGAAGAAACTCTGCAATAGAAGTAGTAATAAAAAGTTAGGTGGCCCAGTCTGCAGACCTGTTACCTTCTTTCTTGTAAAAAGGGCTCCAGAGTGAACAAAAATGGAACCTGAGTGTTAGGTCTCATACGAAATAGAGCACCTTCAGCAGCATTGTTTCTGGTGATAAGAAAACCCTGGTAAGCATCTCTGTTGCATTAATAAAAGACGTTCTTTGAGATGTCAGAGTGGATCAAAGCATTTTAACTCTTGCATAGGATATTACCTTGTTCTAGAACTAACGAAAATACTGCTGCCAATTGAGTCAATGCCATATATTGTATCATTCGGTTAATCTCCAGTGGTGTCTTTTTGAAATAATGACATCTCAATTAAATATTAAAATCGGCTTGTAACCAACTGAATTGTGGCTAAGGCATTTTTCTTAGCATTTATGCATATAATCATGGGAAAGATGTTGAATAGGGAAAAGTGATTATTAGGTAGATTTAGAAATAGAGGACATTTTCCTATGTGAAAGGTGCTTAATTATTGTATAGTGTAGAATCCAGTTATTCAAGAGGCTGCTGCTTTTCCTATGGTGTATTACAATAGTGAAAAACATATCTGTGGTGGTCATTGCCTTTGAGAACTTTTTTTTTTCCCCTACAGCTGTTCATCAGGGCCCATGCTTGAGCTTCAAATTATACTGCAAGCCTATTCTTACTCAACAAACTGTTTTTTAAATTACTTTGATGTGTTGCACCAGGCAAAATTTAAAAATGAATGCAGTGATTTAAAGCTGCATATATTAAAATTCAGGGGTTTTTTTTAGATATCCACTCAAAATAAAATTTTAAATTTCATACTTGTTTGGTTATACTCTTCCCTATTTATGAGGAGATTACTTGTGGAATTTTTATGTAACTGGTTAGTAGTAAACCATGTTGGTATTTTGTTCTTTGCACCTGTCTGATTTGCTATTCATTTCTGCCTCTTTGCTTGATACTGAGCTATGTTTACAATTAGTTATATTCCTGAAAGGAACCTATATGAAGAGTGGTCAAAAGAATGTAGTACTATGTGGAGTAGATTTTTAAGATACAAATTTGCTATCAAGCTGTAATAAGATATTTATAACTTCATTGCCCTGCTTCCTAGTGAGCAGTGATGATTTACTTTTGTGTGTTATCAAGTAGACTGCAATATGCTTCGGTATTTCCTTTTCTTTTGGGCATTTCCCTTTTTAAAGTAAATATGCATTTTACATGAGTATTTCATGAAATAATGTTGGTTTTTAACTGTGAAATACTATTGCAATGCTGCAGTGGTTATTTAAAGCTTTTGGTTGATCTCTTGCTTTTGATTAACTTAAATTGAAAGAATCTACTTCAGTTACTTGAGGAAAGTTCACATTCCATCATTCACATTGATATCTATAGGTAGGTTTTTTAACACACATTTTGTTTATGTATGAAGTTTAATGAGTTTCACTCTTCTGAACATGGTTACTATGAAAAGCTGTTCTGAAAAACAATGATGTTCTGAGTAAAATGTATACTTGAAAGGATGTGGCAGCTTCTAGGAGAAGTATGGTCTTACGAGTCCTTTACTGCTGTGTTGGATAAGTCATAAACTATTACTTTTGCACAGAGTAGGTTGTTTCATTCCAGTTTCGGGTAACAAATATATTTCTTCACTACAAAGTATCTTATTACTAGTAGCTTGCTGTCTCTCAAGCAAAATTTAACAGGCTGTAGCTCTGAAGGGACAAATGCAAGAGAGTTGTCACTGTGGAGCAGCACTTGGAACTTCAAACAGCAATTTTTCTGTGCTGGTCCAAAAAGACTGTCTCCAAGATTGCTCTCTCCTGCACTTGTTTCTGAACGTTGGAAAAACAAAGGCAAGATGTCTGTCTGATAAAGATCTAAGTGTAGTGCATACATTTGGGAATGGTTTTGTAAATAGTCTCCACAATGTTTGGCTTTTTTTTTTTTTTTAACACCAATTTTAAGCAGGGTGCTTGAAGTTCAGGAAAAAAGCGTGTGTCAGTTTCAAGTGCTATGGGTAAAGAAAGGATTTAAAAAAGTAAACATAGTATTAGATAATTGCAGTTACCTGGGCTTTAGTTTGAAAGACTACATACATTTTCCTAAGATTTGTTCCATTTAAATACTGCACAGTATGTCTTCGCTGGTATTTTTAGGCTGGGACAGTGAGTGACTTCCTCTTGTCTGACCTTGAAAAAAATGAATGTGATGTCTACCAGTTTCATGCTTTAATAAAAATGAGAAGAAACTATTTGATACAGGTGCCAACTGTTTCTTTTCTAATTTGTTTAGAGAGAGCTTCACATGATGTAGTACTAATATATGTGCCAAATACAGTTGGAAAGATGTACCTTAGCAAGGTATTTAAATGTATGTTTTGGATATCTGTACCTTGGTAGCTCCCTGAACACTTCTGGAAAGCCAGAGCTTATGTTAGTATCTTGTAGGACTCTGTCCAGGACTTTTTGCTGTTGTAACAGATGTCTGATTTCTTTGCATTGTGCATCACTGCAGGAGGAAAAAAATCCTAAGACGTTATTTTTTGTCGTGAAGATAGCTGAAAATCTAATAATTTGGTAACTGGTCCAGTTTCTCCCCCTTTGCCAAACCCTTGCATCACACAGATGTAGCATTTGTTTAATGTGAGCTGGACAGGTCTCTATCATACCACAGATCTTGGATGCATGTTACATTTCACCAGAAACTGCGAACAACTGGCTTTTAATGTTTTATTTTTCTGCTGAGTAGAGGAGAATATATTCCTGGGTAGCCGGTTGGTAAATTCTTCCAGCCTTACGTATGCAGTTATACTTCATGTATGCCTGACTCTCTCTCATGCATATACACATAGATGGCATAACATGAAATAGCTCATGTACACTTGTAATGAAGCTGAAGCAAAAGATTATGATTTTTTGGTTTAGCCTGTTTGTTGCAGTATTGTCCAATGAGTTTAGGGGCTTTAAAAGCATATGAGAAGCTTGACCTTGAGAGGCCTGTATGTAATGGGGTTGAAGATCTGATTTTGCCATATTTATATTACAGCCGACATAAATCAATGGGAATACTTCTGTAAAATACTTCTGTGAATCAGTGATAATAAAGGAAGCAAACCATTAATTTTTGAAAATGGAATCTGTACACTGTTTTCTAAATACACAGTCATTCTTTAACAATGTGGAAAATCAAAAACTGTACAGACCTTTTCTTACAATGTATTGATTGCTATGTAAGCCTGTGTAAAAAAAAAAAATTGCAAAAGGAAGTTTCATTGTCGTAAGAGACTCTTCTGTCGGCACTTAAGTTCATATCTCTCTATTGCTGCCCTTTTAAATGTGTGCTTATAAATGCTTTGGGTTCTCTTGAAGCATCAGTCATGATGCTTTTTCTTCTGACTGATGGAAAAATTAATTTTTCTGACCATTTGGGTAACTCTGTCCAGCACTGAATTTGCCATGTAGTTTTAATACCTCAAATTCAACTGGAAACAGAATAATCACACCAATGCAGTGCTACGCCTGAACTATTTTAATCTGTTTCTCGATACACTTACCTTAGGCTTTTACTTGGCACTGCACTGCACAGTGTAGACATACCTTGAAGCAACTATTATCTAACTGGAAGGGAGCATCTGAAAAGAATGTATAAGTGAACAGAGTTTCGTTTGCTCTTGAAATTGGTATTTTTATTGAAAATACTGAATTCAGTCCGTGAAGTGGTGGTAAACCTCCTAAGTAATCCATAGAAAAGTAGAAGTTGATAAAAGGGAACATATTTATTTTGTGTTTCCCAAGAGAAGGGAATTGGTATGGCTGAGGCAAACCACTCTGCAGTGTAGGCCACAGGTTCTTCTCTTTGTAATCTGTGGTATATGGCTGAAAAAAATAAAATTAGACCACTAGGACTGAGTATTTTTATTACTGTAAGATAAAAGAATCCCAATGAAATTGAGTTAATGAAAGGAAATTGCAGATTTCCATTATGGAGAAGAGGCAAAAAAAGCCAAATATAAAGAAAATCTCTAAAATTGTATTTTCCTAAAAAACTCTAGATTCCTATGCATCACTGAAATAATATTTTTAAACCAGAAATGTGATGGAGTACCTGTTGCTCTGTTTTGGATGGTCAGTTCTTAGTTCAGTAGAAAAACTTATTTGAATTAGTCTTGTTTACAGTTAGGGTTACCAGTGACCTTTCAAAATGTCTCCCACTTTATATTGTTTCTTTCTCTGTTTTCTACCTCTTCTTCTTTGACTGTGGTTTCAATCTCTTGAGTAAAAGTTGATTTACAGTTTGTTGTGCACTTCAGCCATGGATTTTTTTTTTGGGGGGGGGTAATGATACAATGTTTCATGTTCTTTGTTAAGAATGAGAATTTGTTGAACTAATAGATAGTTGACTGTCTGTCCTGTTTTTCAGGCTGCCATAAACCTTAGTCATAAGCCTTAACTCAGACTCTATAAAAGTGATATGATTTCAGGCCAACTGCAAACCATTTAGAGGCAATGAAGACACTTAAGTAATTTCCTTGGAGATTTCAGGTGGTAGAATATCTTCCATCTGACTTCTGATGTTTTAGTTTTATCCTGTTGCACTTAAGCAAAATCAGTTTTATTAGATATATGCAGGAGGGAGGAGAACTTGAGGGTATAGCCGAGGTGTTGGAAGTGGCATAAAGGCAGGTCAGGGCATTTGCGGTGGGTTGGGGACACAAAGTTATAAGAGCTTTGGGTAGGTTGGCCTTTCTTTTCACTGGGATGAGATGGTAACTCTGCTCATCCTTGCAGGAGGTCCTACTTGTTCTTCTGTACCTGTGAGGTTGCTAAGGGATGAGCCAGGTTTAGTTCCTACTGTGATGCTGGGAGAAAACAGAGGACTGGACTGTGAGGACAAGAAGTAGTATTTGCAGGGGAGAAGAGGATTTTTTTAACTGTCAGCAAGAAGAGGGTACATGAACTGCTTTCTTTAGGTATGGTTAGATGTGACCATGGAGAGAGTGATGACTAATTTTATGTTTTATGGTGTAGCCTTGAAAACAGTATTAGCACAATTGAGGTGGCTGTGAACTGTGGGAGTTAATGTTAGAATAAGAAGTTAGAGAAAGGCAAGGAGAGGTGAGAGGTTCTTGAGCCAGACTTCCTGGAGAAAATGGAACGTGCAGCTATGTGGGGCTTGGTTTTTGCAGGTTTTTCTTTGTTTTCCATGGGGTGATCTGTTATAATTTTGTATATGATAAGGATTTTTCTGTCTTTTTAGTCTATTGCATATCTCTAATGTTGTAATGAATCTAAAATAATGCTAGAAATAGGAGAACTACTGATATTTTTATTCAGGTGTCATCTTGTCATAGGCTTTCTGCTGTGTCTCCAGTTCTGTAGTATTTTGTATGAATATACACTATTTGAAGTTATCCTTTTGAATGTATGTGCAATGCAAAGCTATGGAGTTATGTTCAACATGTGGTGATCCTTGCTTGGTCTAACTTTCATATCCAAAGAACTGAATTTGTGGTCATCGTATTAACATAAATTTCTTTTGAGAGTTTATAAGATTAGGAAATCAAATAATTAGAGATCCGTGACCAGAAAACTCTCAAAATCTGCAATCAGAAGAAAACTTTAAAAGAAAATGTGAAGGACATAGGATCACTGGACCCCTCCTAATATTGTTTAGTTAGTTTGTTAAAGTGGGGAAATATATCAACATGGACTATGCTTATAGTCCTTCTGTTTTTGTTTTTTTTTTCCCTGATACCAATTCATTGCATTTTCCAATAAACTAAGCAGTTCTATGATGTGAAATTACTTGGAAAATAAGTTGGGAGTCTCTATGGCTACTACAGGTGGTATTGGGAGCAATGCTAAATGACTTATTAAAACTCACGTTTATAATAGCTTAGCTTTTGTGACTTTCTACATGAATATGCTCTTTCTGTGAATACGGAAAGGATCTGAAACTCCAGGTGGTAGACTGTAATTTCATACTTGGCAAAAAATGGTTCTCTTTTAGAGTAATCTAAAAGGAAAAATGTTCCTTATCTGACTTTTTTCTTTCTTCAGAAATTGAATTCACAGTAGTGAACAGTAGAAATAGAACATGAGAGATTATGAGGTTACTCATTACAAAGCAATACATAATCAAATGCCAGTAGTGAAAATATGAAACAGGACTTTGAAGGGAGGGGGAAGGAGAGGAAGTAAATCCAAAGGATGCATCTGCCATTCCCTCATACGTTTCTCTAAAACTTTGCTTATGAGTTCCAAGGATTTGAGGTATAGCTGGTCTTACAGTATAATGAAGTAGTGCCCTTTCCTTGCCAGAATGTGTGACAGAAAGGTAGTTTATGATACTGTGAATTCACCCTTGTATTTACCAAAACATAGTGTACTAGAGTATGCATTACATGTGTTATCCCATTGCAGTTTTCTTGTTTCTGTTCATTTTTCAAACGCTCCTTCATTAAAATTTCCATTTTTTGTTTATTCTTTTGGGGAGTATTTATGCTATGTGTAATTTTTAAAGGAAGTTACAGGCAATTACCTGTATGTATAAAAGATTTTGCTTACAAAGGTAAATCAGTTTAATTACAAAAGATGTTTGTAAAGCATGTTTGTGAAGCGTGTTTTGTTGAAAACTCTCCTTTGTCAGTTGTTATTTATTTTTCTTGATTTGTATCATAATTAGCTCCTTGGGACCCAATAACAATGAGCTCCCACCCTAAACTGTAGGGATTTTACAAATGGAAACTTTTGAGATAGTCTGTTCTTCAGAGCTATTTTTTTCAAGTACACTTGCAAATATATTAGCTGTGGTTCTGGTTATCTCTGTCTTCGTATTCCTTCTTGTCGTGGCCCTTTCCAACCCATCCTACTACTGTGACTGGAAAAGAGCTGTTCTAAAATCAGCCTTCCTAGGCTAAACGAACAGGGAGTTTGTGATGCTAAAAAAAAAATCGTATAGGGTTTGTATGTGTTTTCATTTAATGTAGAAGTTCTCTGCGATGATTGCAAAAGATCTATATATCTGTGTGTGTGTGCGTGCACTTCCTCTATTTCCCCCCTAGAGGCTGGGCTGAACGCCTGCCTCCGGTAGGCGCAGCTGAGGTGGGAGGTTGCAGGACACCTGCCACAAGGTTGGGGCAGATGTGCAGGAGATTTGCAGTTCTAGAAGCAGGCCCAGAGCTCTCCCCACCTGCAACATTTGCTTTGGTGAACTCTCACATTAAGGAAATCAACATTTTCTGTTAAGATACAGCTGCTGTATTTGTTTACTAACGACAGTAGGCATTAGATGCTTTTGTATAGTGTTTCTAGTGAAAGCAGGTTGCTGGCAGCTGATTTAATTTTAAATAGTTATTTGAACTTTACTTTTTAAAAAATGCAAATCTGCCTATGGATGGAGATGGAAAGTGAGGGGTTGTTTTCCTGGGGTATGTGTTCTGCCTAGCATCCCCCTTCTTTCTAAAAGTTTCAATTGGTACAATGAACTTCATACAAGAAAACATAAATATGCGTGTATAGGAAAATCAGCACTTCAGAGTAGATGAAGGTTTTGTTGGGAATATAGTTGACATATCTGGAGAGACCTTGGAGTTTCCCAATTGATAACTATGGATTGAAATACTGTTGCAATTACGGAATATCATCCATACTAACAGGATTTAAAACCAACATCATACTCCGTATTGCAATACTAAAAGTAGTCTTTGCGTATTGTTTAGTTTTATACTAAGTTTGAAGTAACCAGCTAGGATATAAATTAAACTTATGAAAACAGTGGGTTTATCTATTGGAAAGTTCTTTGGAATAATTTTGAATTGGTTTTCAGATTTTAATGTTTTAATTAAAATATGTATGTAAGAAGCAATCACTCTAACTGGGTTTGTATTTCCCAAAAGCAGTGGTGTGTGTCTTTATCTTTTAAGTGCAAGTCCCTCTCTCTCATATGTGTAATACATATGTCTGTATAAAGGTGGGGAACTGAAGAAGAAAATTGGTTGACTAGACTATTTCTTTTTCCCATTTGAAATTTTGCCTGACTGACAGGATTTTGGTTGGATCTGTTGTTTTTCAGCAGCAGCTGCTCAGTACGCGTCTTGTGTATTTGCAGGCCTCTGGGAGCGTTGTGCACTGTAACAGGGAGCTGCAGTGTGATACAGGTTTTCACCATCAGTGTCAGCTCTCTAAAATGTGATTTTCACCATTTTTCTGTTTCCTGATCCTTGCAAAAAACCTGTCACCTGCTGGCCTTCCTTGCACTCTCCTCCCCCCTCCATACACTTTAATTATTCTTAATGCCTCTGTAGATGACTTACCCATCTGTTGTGAATTCTGCAATTAATTCTTAATTAAATGGGATAAATAGTGTGTCTTCAAGGAACACTGGAGCAGATTTCCATCTACAAAAATGGGAGGAAAGAAGAATCTAAAGGCATCGACAAAGGCTGTTCTACTTGAGTTTCACATTAAGGTGTTTTTCTTAGCAAATGCCACAGTAAGATTTCTGGATGGAGTTTTGAGTTCGCTGCCTCTTATTAGTAACAAGGAATTTACCTGTTTTTGACTCTGAATTATATTTTGACTCTTGCTGACAAAACCTTCAGCCTCTAAACCCCAACTGAATTGTGTCTCATCATTACTAAAATAATACTAATTTTCTTCTTTAGCCTTCCTTTGTGGTGTTGCTGTGTGTGTGTGTTGTTTTTTAGCAGTGTTCTTCATCAGGGTTTCTCTAGTGCTGTGTGAAACTTCCTTGGCTTTTACATCAACAGCCTGGTGAATAAAAAAAGCCTAAGCATCATGAGATTAAAAAAGTTTTTGCGTCTCTGGCTATTCAGGTCAGGTTATATTAAGTTTCTGAAATCACAGTGACTAAAATTCTTAGTCTAATTTTTCTTTGCTATTGTACAGTAAAATTCACTGATGACTTGTCTGCAGATAGAAAAGGCGGTAAAGATTCTGTATGATCTAAGAAAGACTTGAATGACTAAACACATCGCATGCCTTTTTTAATCAAGAAATTTGATAGTAATCAAATAAATCTGACATGAATACTGGGCCATACACCTTTACCACCAATTAAAAAAGAAGAAATAAACCAGAGATTGTATATTTTTCAATAGAGCTATTGTATTTCTGTTGGCATTTCTGGATGTTTGCTATGGATTTATATGGTTCTAAGCAGTAGATTTTTAGGAATAGTATAAAAAATGAGCCTCAGACTGGAACTTTGGTATATGAAGAGGTGGGTATCTGGGGCAGTGCTGGGGGACTTGGTTTTTTGGTGTTTGTTTGAGGTTTTTTATTGTTCTTTGGATAAAGTAGCGGCTCATCTCCAGACTTTAAGGATTAAGGTGGTAAACAGTTGAGCTCTTTTTTTTGTTGTGACCCCTTCAACTGAAACAGAACTTACTTTTGGATAAGATTTTATGAGAGCCCAGATAATTTAAAATTGCTTGTCTTGGGAATACTGTCAAGTGATGGTTGTAGAAGACTACTTGATAGGAAGCCCTAGATTTCAACGTGGTCTATCACAGCCCTTCTTATCATCATGGCTTCAATCCTGTCAAATATCAAAGTTGTTCAAAAGGAAAGGGATTAATTTTTTTTTTTTTTAGCTTAACCAAAACAGAAGTTAGAGTCAATTAGAAATACATTGCTATAAGAGGAAACCTTGATGTTAAGCTCAACTAGGACTGCCTTTCTAGATGTTTTTAGAATACTCTGGGAAGAAGTATTGATTTTGCAGAAAAATACCTTCTACTATACCTATCATTATAGGCTGATGCCTTGTTCCAAGCAGCAAAACTGAGTAACACTTCTGATTTATTTATTTATTTCTCTTTTCCCTTGGATAGTCTTTCCTGTTTCCTTTTGTGACTGGTAAAGAATTCTGAGCACTTCAAACTATGCATCTGGTGCTGACAGTAACTTTTTCTTTGAATAAGAACTAGTTTAGTTTATGTATGTTTTATTTACTGTGAAAGAAACCTTTTCCTAACGGACAATCCCAACTGCAAGATGCATCACTCAGCAAAGGAGAAAGTTCTATTTGTCTCCTACGTGCAATATGTATTTTATAAGGATGTAATGTATCTCAAATCAAGTTTCATCTGCTATATTTGCTCGAGCAACTTAGTTAAAAGCTGAATATAAGCTCTTCTCTTTCTCAGCAGGTAGGGTTTCTTGTATATTTGATTCCGTCTGCCAGATTCCAACTATAGGTCTCAGCACAGCTCCTTTAAATGGTTTTAAGCAATACATTCAAGCATATTCCTTTGTCCCTGAAACTTGTCAAGTTGATGATTCTTTGGTGTTTTGGTAGGGAAACCACTGTGGGAGATCTTGTGGTATAGCATTAATCGTCTTATGAAGACTAATTCATATCACTGCTCTGAGCATCAGAGCATTAATTCTTGCTTTCCTATGTAAAATATTGACTATTTAGATGAAGATATGCAAACCAGTGTAATATTTTTCCGTGAATAAAGAGGGAGGTAGCACATCTATTCATCATGAGATGGAGTCAGCTTCTGAAATTAATTTTCAACACCAGTATTACTGTTCTATCTGTCAGTTCCCTGTGAAGATAGGACAAATGATCTTTAAAAGACCTTGTTACAAGTCATTCCTTTTCAGCGTGACTTTCGTGTGGACCACGTTAAGTAAAAGGATCAGCACATGTAAAATCTTACATTTTGGACAGGATAGAGGCCAACCTTCTGCTTTGGGCATATTTGTATTTATGAGCAGTTCTATGTGTTAAGGGAATTCAAGCAGGAGAAGATGTCTGTAACCAGGCCATTATCTGTGGCTTTTTGTTGAAATAAGGTCACACATAGAGTGCTAGATTTACCAAAGTTTTGATTTGCCTTAGGAGTTTTGTTCTTTTACTGTTTATACTAAAAAGTAACTGCCTCCTTTCAAATGGACGTATGTAAGATTTTTGCCCTGTTGTGGTTATTGAAGTCCCTTGCGCAGCCTAGCCAGAATAATTTGGGGAAGAAAAAAAAAAAAAAAAAGATTGTGACTGCTGTCGCTTTCCATCACTTGTAGACCAATAAAATTAAAAACATCTCTCGTGGAGTATAATAATCTACAAAAAATACTTAGTATTGCTTTTAGGGACATTTACCATTAAATCAGGCTTTTATTTTAATGTTAAAGAATATTTTACTTTCCCTAAGTATATCCAAATGGCCTGTTGTGCTAAAAGAAAAGATTGTAGGGTATTTGCAGGATCAGAAATTTTTGTGTCTGTTGAAAAGCTAACAACAATGTTATTTTTATGGTATTTGAAAAATGTGCCTCAGACTGTGACCTGTGATACTTCGAAAGAAAATTCCATTAAATATTAACTGGTGCAGAGATATTTTGGAACTTGCAAAGGATTTTTTTGTGTGCTACTTCTTTTTGTATGCTTCCTAGAGTTGGCCTGATGTGATGTAAGCCTTAGAAATGACTTGAAAGTAGGTAATAATACTGTCATACTGTTAAATTCATTCACAGCCATTAAAACAGCGTAACAATGGGCATTCCTGTTCTCTTGTTCTCACCTAATAAACAAAAAAAAGTGTCTTTGAATAAATTATATATTCTTGCTTCTGTTGCACTGGAGCTACAATCTTTCATATTCTCAAACTCATCTTACTCCCAGCGAGGGTGGTGATGCTTATCGTCCTTGCTAAGCCCTACCTAGATGTAATTCAAAAAGAAGTAGTCCAGACCATTAAATCAAAACATTTTTCAGCTCTGGTGCTGTCATCCAGCATGGTGCATTCACTTTCATGTTGGCATCATTGGCAGGTTTAATAAAAATCATCTCTTTTCCATCATCAGTCTTTCAATGAAATGCGAAGTACTATTCTACCAGAAGAAAACCCAGTCGGTGTGTTCTTCCTGGATGAAGCAAGATGAGAACTAATCTTTTCTGCAACTTGCTTTCCAGTCAGCTCTGCACGCGTCTGATAGTTAGTAGTTGTATCTAAATTATGTTTCTATAGATTGTTTTGCATGGTGCTCTCACAAGACATTGCAAAAACCTTTCTAAAGTGAAGATAAGACATCTGTTGCTTCCCTTTTATTTGCAAGGACAGTTATCAAATTTCTGTCATGATACTGGAAAAAATGTAGGGTATTCTTGTTGAATCAGTGTAGGCTGTTAATTGTATGTGTTAGATTCTAGGTGCACACGAGTGGTTTGCTTATATTTTCTGGTATTTTTGTGGAAACTTCATTTAAGTTAATTGATCTGTAGTTCTGTGGCTGCTTCTTTTTGATGAAGCTATGTGCGGGCATAAATTTGATTAAATAGTAAATGTAGCTCACTGAATAAAAACAATCTGAAGCTAGTGTATGTGATTTCCTTAACTTGCAAGTGTAAAGAAAAAAGAGACTGTAGAGACCGCATCTGAGAGAAATGGCTTCCTGAAGCATTTGGAGTATGTTAGTGAGAATTAACATTGCCCTGTTTGCCCTGGTGCCTCTTTTGCGGTAAGACAGAGCGAGCTGCAGGAGTTACTCTGTTGTATCTGATAAGGTAGAATCAGAATTTTTGTACTTTCTGGCCTACCCATCTTTTTGCTTTTGGCTATGTGTATGGCCCAGTAAACATGTCTTTTGTTTCATTATACTGTCGGTGGATTGTATTAGAGCTCTACCAGTGATCTGCTACATGAACTTACGCAAGTTAGTTTACCTTTGTCTACCTTCTTTTCACTGTTTGTTTTGTTTGGAGTTGGCCTTTAGCTTTGAGCTTGAAGTGGCTTGTATGTAACAAGTTTAGCTCTTGTGGTGTGGCTAAAAACAATTCTCAATGATACTAGGCTGGCAAGAAGACTTGTGGGTTATCAGGATCCCTAGATACAGAAAGCAATGAACTGCTAAGCACTTCCAGTATTTTTGCTACTGAGACCTGTCATATGCCCACCAGCCCTTCGTGGTGAGAGCTCCAAGGACAAATCCTGCTAGTGAAACAATTTGTGTCACTATTTCTCCTTTTACAGCTGAGATATTTTGTTCTTTGTTATGCAGAGATTTTCATACATGACTTAAAAGGTGTGAAAAAGTTGATATTCTCTGGCCTAGACACTAAAGAGTTTTTCAGTGACTTTTGTGTTCATAAAATGCTCGCTCATCGCTGTGAGACCCAACTGCTGTTGTCGTGTTCCAGATAAACAGGAGATACGAAATTGTCACAGGTCACGAACTTACATGCTGAGTTGTCATAGCATCAAATACCTGACTCTGAAACTTTCTCACCTGGAGGCTTACTGTGAGACTTTTCCATAAAGGAAAAATTAAAGTTTCAGATAGGTAGAAATGGCTGAATGTTGACGTATTAAAACCAGGACTTGTCCCAGGTATCAGGGTGACAGGTATAAGGAGCATGTAACCATGTTCTGTGGCATAGGTAGAGAGTTGTGACCTGCAAAATTACACACAAAGTAGAGAATTTGATGGCTTTGACTGACTAATTGATATTATTCTACTAAATCTCTCAAACCAGGGCATTTCATGTGTGTATTTTCTGTGTTAAAATGGGAAAGAAGATTGTTGGCACAGATCCTAAAGTTTCTCATGCTGTTGTGAGAACTGCTGATCAAAAGAGAATGGGCTTCCTGCCTCTTTCCCACCTTTTCTTCTTTCCCAGAATTGTAAGGATGAGTATTTCTAGTATTCTCAACATCTTTACGACGTCAGTCATTTGTACACTGTAGAATAATGTTCACGTCTGCTAGCATCTGTAACTGCTTAGCATGTTCTTCTCTTATCTTCATTTTTAGCTGTACATCCTTGACCCCTGGACCTAGCTGTGATCGNCTTATGCTGGAGAAACACTCAAATGTAAGTTAAAACCTATTGCTATTGCATCTTGGCCTTTCTTTCACTTAGTGTCCTATATCATGTTAAGTTTTCCAGTGTGTCTAACTAATTTTAGGAGTTCTGAGATACCTGTGTTTGTTCTTTTTTCTTAAAGCTTCAGCTCTAAGAACACACAACTGTAAGAGTATCTAATTTTTAAAATGTTTACAGCCTTCCTTGATACTACAAATTTGAAAATGAGTCCTAAAAGCCAAAAGTCACAACC
>VZTL01012544.1:2057-77966 GCA_013400535.1 Scopus umbretta
TGGAGCGGGCACGGAGCGGGCACACATCGGGCGTAGAGCGGGCGTGGAGCGGGCACGGAGCGGGCACACTGTGGGCATACTGCGGGCACAGAGCGGGCATGGAGCAGGCTCGGAGCGGGCACGGAGCGGGCATGGAACGGGCATGGAGCAGGCACACAGAGGGCACACAGTGGGCTCGGAGCAGGCACGGAGCGGGCATGGAGCAGGCACACTGCGGGCACACTGTGGGCATACTGCGGGCGTGGAGCGGGTGCACAGCAGGCACACAACGGGCATACTGTGGGCATGGAGCAGGCGTGGAGCAGGCATGGAGCGGGCACGGAGCAGACATACTGCGGGCATACAACGAGCATAGAGCGGGCAGAGAGCGGGCACACTGCAGGCATAGAGAGGCACAGAGCAGGCATAGAGCAGGCATACTGCGGGCATACAGTGGCCATACTGCAGACATACAGCAGGCATACTGCAGGCATACTGTGGACATAGAACAGGCATACTGCAGGCATACAGCAGCCAGACAGTAGGCATACAGCGGGCATATTGCGGGCATACAGCAGGCATAGAGCGGGCACAGCAACTGCATACCGTGGCCATACAGTGAGCATACAGCAGCCGGACGGCAGGCATACAGAGGGCATACTGCGGCCGTACAGCAGGCGCACAGCGGCTGTACAGCTGCCCTACTGCAGGCGCTCTGCTCTGGCCTGGCCTGCCCAGCCCTGGGGGCACCCTGTCGGGCAGGTCCCCACTGAGCAAGGGAAGCCTCCGGTCCCCCCACTTCGCCTCCTCCAGGGTCAAAGAGCCTTTGTTGCGGCAGACCGTTGCAGCCCTGGGGATGCTGAGGCGCACAGGAGACAGCTCGCCAGCCGTGAGGGGTGGGACTGAGGCGTCCCAGCACTCGGTGCCATGTGGAGGCCACAAGACAATGACATCTCCCCTTCGTGGCCCAGCATTTCCCTTCTGCCCGTGCCTCGTCTCTCACAAACACCTCCCTGCCTTTGTCCAGCTCCACGTGGGCAAAGCATGGGAGGGGCAGGTGCTGGCGGTGGAGCCCCAAAGCAGAGCACAGACTGCTCACGCAGCAACCGTGGCCTCGCAACAGGCTGAAGGTGCCTGTCGAGGGAAGCAGCCCATAGGAGCAGGAGGATTTTAGCAAAGGTCTCCCTGCTGCTGGGATGACACCTTCCAGCCCCTGCTTGTTCCCCTGTACCTCGCAGCCTTTCCTGGTGCATCTTGCTAGAAAGTCACCTGTTCATCCTGCCCAACCCCTTCCTGATAGTCTCAGACGTGCAGAGATTGTCCTTACCTTGCAAGGGTCATCTATTTAATCCATTTTTCCATCTTGAAACACACTACAGAGAAAACTACAGATCTCAGTATTCACTGCACCACCGGTTCATTCCCTGTCTGCAAAGCCTACCAGCCACTATCATTTTCTTTCAGACCACTGGTTAAGGTATCAAACAGTGTTGGCCGGAGAGGATGCCATCCTCTTTTTTTACCAAGTGCGTTTTGCTTTGTGCTAGTGCTCTGCGGTTTTTAACTCTTCTTTGCGTTTTACCTCATCTCCCTCAACAAAAAAAGCTTTCGGCCTGCCATTTAGGGTATCTTAAATTAAGACTACATTATCTGAAAGGTCTTTGCTGTGGGACTGCCCCAGACCATCTCGTATGAGCTGCTTCCCACAAGGTGATAGTGCCCCTGTACCAGGGCAACAACCCTGCCTTTTTCCCATAAAGGAATCACGTCTTCATGTTCTCTCACACCTCCCAGTTCCAGCTGCCTCTGGTGTCACTGCAAAGTGCAACCGAAAATCTATACTTCTTCAATACCCTGTGCATCACCCAGGAAAGGGCTAATAAGAGAGGCAGACCACTCGAGAGGCTGATCGATATACACCCGCCTGATTTTGATGGTAGGTGTCTCGCAGAGCAAAGCTCTGTCTAAACCCTCAATTACCCTTCCCTCGCATCTCCCTGCCTCCTGACAATGGCAGTGGTTAAGCCCTCTTCAGCACCTGTAAGTAGACTGCTGCCTAATAAAAGGCTGCAAAATGCCAGCACATCTCTGAGCCACTTCAGGAGGTCACTATTTAATGCTGAAAAGAGATGTGGTGGAGGGAAACTGCCCCATGCTTCCAGTTATAAGGAAAATAGGGAAAACAGGGAAGAAAGGAAAAAGCAGTTTTTAAAAAATACATGAAGAGGAACAGGGGGTTTAAGAAGTTTTAGAAACAGTTTTGGGTGAAGCCTGTGACCCCAGCTTTTCTGAAAATCAGGCCCAGATTAGTCGCTTCAACACAGGTGTCTGAACTGAAGCCTTCTTGGGTGGCCTTGGTTTGACCGTGGAGAAAGGGAGTGGAGAGGCTGCAAGCCCTGCCCTGCCGTGGGGCATGCTTGGCTTTGGAGCTGTTCCCTGTCCCCTGCCCTGACATATCCCAGGGCTGCAGATGGGGCTGATGGGGAGAGAGCAGCAGGTACCCATCCGCAGAAATTATCGACAGTCACCCTGAAGCAAAGCAGGATCAAACAAAAGGGTAAAAAGAAGGGAGAAAGAGGGCAGGCAAATATGCTGTCATGAGCAGACAAGGAACAGGAGGCTTCTGCAGGCTGGGGCTGTGTGTCCAGCTGGAGTCAGCACTCTAGGCTTCCTGGAAATTTGGCAGGGGAATAAGAGTTCAGGCTCCCCCATGCCCGTCTCCACCCATTAAACAAATGAGTGTTTACTGAAAGGAAGAGACCTGTTCCAAATGCCTCTTGTTTCAGGAAACCACTTCTCCCTTATGGACATCTTCTGGTAGAAGCGGCTGGAAGCGGAGAGGAGCAAACCTGAGAGCTGCCGAGGTTTTGCAACTCTCCTTTGATGCATCCCCCGCTAGGCAGAGCTTGCCTGGCTTGAGGACCCATGGGAGCAGTTCTGGTTTTCTGCCTCCTGGTTCAACCCCTGGCTGACCACCAGCAACCCGCACTGGGGCACAGAGAAGGCTTCAGAGGAAGAGTAATGAAAGACTTGCAACATCAGTGACATTTATGACCAGTTCCTTTTGTGGATGATGAGTCATAGTGGAGAAGGGAGCTGAGAGGATGGTTTGGATTTCTCTTCTTCCAGGATGTGTCTCTGATTACAGTTCTTTGAGACCTAAAGAGTTTTGATATTTATGACCAAAAGGCAGGGTGGAGATGGCTATAGGACTTTAAATCTGCTTTGCATACAAAGTAGGCAGAGAAGGTTTCCAGACCAGCTTTAGCTTCTACTTTAAGGCCAGTTGGCCCTCAGAAGGAGATTTCAGGTTCAGGACCATCTCCCAGACATCTCCAGGCCACCACTTCTCAAGAGAACACGAGAATGGAGTTTCTTTAAGTCATGCACATGGGCAATTGGGCAGACACCTCTAGTGTCCTGCACAACTGTGGACTTTGAGAGAAGGGATCTGCTTTGCTAGCAAGAATAGAAGCTCAGAGACTGACCTACCCATGGTCAATCCTACCACCTACAGAGAGATGGAAGAATAACTGAGAGGTTGTGAGAGCTGGTGAGGCACCGGTGGGAAACACAACCTGTTTTTCTTACTGTATGCCAGAGGCTTGATGAGGCAACCATTATCGAAGATAGGGAAGGGAGCAGCACATGGTGTCGTAATTACACAAAAGCTTTAGAAAGGACGTGAATATGACATTTCATGCTACTATTGAACAGAAATGCAGCATCTCCCTGTTCTAGGACCTCCAAAGCACCTTGCAGAGGTGAACAGATATCAGCCATCTTCTGGAGAGGCTCTGGAAGGAGAGAGAAAGCCTTGTCCGGAGACAGCATCAGCCACATGAGCCACTGTTTCTCCTGGTTCACCTGTGCCAGCAATGGCTGGAGGATGGGGCAGGGGAGGCTCCTGGGCCATGACTCGGCGTGGGGCCCAGCCTGGAGCACTGAGTCACTCTGTGCCACCGCCAGCAGAGATGACAGGCCACTAGACATGTCACAAGCAGCAGCTGGTTGCCCATTGCCATGCTCGCTTGGCCCCTCCATCACTCCATCCCTGTGGCTTGCAGCTGCCCTGCAAGCATCAGGGACCTGATGACACTGAGCAAGGAGCCCTGTGGTTGATCCGGTAGCAACTCCAATGTGTCATGGCAATTAGAAGGAGGTGATGAGGTGTCATATCATTGACAAGAACACAAAGTGGTCCTTATATAAAAATTTTCCCAGCAACTGAAAAGTGTATTGACCAGTTAACAGCTGGAGGGAGGGAGACTCCTTTTTTTTCCTTTCTTTTTTTTTTTTCTTTTGTTTTTTTTCATTTTGGAGGTTTTTCAGGTGGGCTTTTCAAGAGGATCTTTTTCAAGAGCTTTTTTTTTTTTTTCTTTCTTTCTTTTCTATTCTATCCATTGACAATACCAGAATGGCAGAGTGGTTGAGGTTAGAAGGGATCTCGAGATCGTCTGGTCTAGCTCTCTGCTCAGGCAGAGCAGCTGCATGGATCTGGTCCAGCCAGATCCATCAGGACCCCTAGGGACTTCCATGCAAAGCTGCTTTCCAGCCAGTTGCCCTCCTGCGTGTGCTGGTGCATAGGATTATTCCCATGGGGTCAGGACTTTGCATTGTCACTTGCTGAGGTTCCCATCTGACCACTTCTCCAGACTGCTAAGGTCCCTCTGAAGGGCACCATGACCATCTGGCCACTCAGTGTGTCACAGGCCATCTGAGGAATGGAGACTAACCTCAACTTTTAGCTCTTCCTGGGCATGAGGACTGCCCCTGGTTCTTTTGGGGGCCATAGAGATGACTAAGGCCCAAAAGGAGACCAGTGGGAACTATACACAAAGTGTTTTCCATCCTGGGGCACGGACTTCCCCGATAGAGGTGTTCAAAACACATTCTTACCTGACCAGTCCCAAATGTGTTGTAAGAGCTGCTTGCACAGAAGGCCTTTCAAATAGATCTGGACCAGGGGGAGAGATTAATCTGGGAAAAGAAGCAGCTAAGATACTCTAAGGATAACCAGTCTCACCCTGGCACCGAAGCCACCGTTATCACTCTGTGCCTAAGCTGCTCTGCTTTGACTGTGCTTTGGTGGCTGCCTGCTGCTCTCTAGGAGAGAGAATAGTGCCAGGAGACGAGGTCTTGTGCAGAGCCAGTGCACAGCCATACCCCACTGCCGGCTGCCTGAGTTGTGCTGGAAGAGAAGAGCAAGCTCTTTCTCTGGAGCTTTATTCTCAAGGAGCAAAACAGTGAGCAGCGTTGGATTTCAGCCTCAGGTGTCTGCTGCCTGGCAGCTGTAAGTGCCATGGGCACACCCCAGGAGTGGAAATAGGTGCCCCAGGTTGTGGGGAACCATGAGATGGAGATGGAGACCAGGTTTTCTGCCCATCCGAGGTCTGGTGTGACCTGTATTTCCTCTGCCCTGGATGATGTCCCTGAGACCATGGGCTGCTATGTGAGGAAGTTCTGGCACTGGGAGGGGGGATGATGAGAGTGGGATGGAGACCCAAACCAGACAGCAGGGCCGCACCAGCTCTGCACCATTTGCTCGTTTAAGGTGCGTTGGCCTCCACCAGCAGGGATGCAGTCCAAACAGTGCTGACTCTGATCAAACAGGGGCTTAACAGAGCCCTTCTCCAGGCACTGCTGGGGCTGAAAAGCAGCCCTGCGTCACAGGGCACAAGGAACAACAGGCAGCTGTCTCTGCACCCGCCCTGCACTGCTTATCGGCAGGGCAGCGGGAGCGTCTCCATTTAGGGATGTATTTGCTTTGCCCGACTGCCGCAGTGTGATAGGGGCTGCGGCGAGACATGGGAGCCCCCACCGCCCCCCGCTGCCAGCGTCAGTGCTATGGACATCCGTGCTCACAGACAGACCCTTGCTCCTGTCCCAAACCTCCACTGGGTCCAGCCCACGGCTGTGTGCCCACCTTCTCCGTGCTTTCCAATGTGTCTGCGCTGCTTAAATTTGCCCAGTCCATCCCACCTTAACCTCCACCACTGGGTGTGGGGAAGCCCCCTTACCACCTCCTAACCCCTGCATCTCTTTGAAATGCAGAGAGAAATGCTCGGATTTTGCTCAGTGATTTGCAAAACCCCAGTGTCAATGTGAGAAGCTGGTCCTGCACGTGGTACTTGGATTACATCCCAGCCTTGGCCCCCTTGGCTCCCCTCACCCCATCCTCAGCAATTTCTCGGCCAATTTCAGGAATAAACAGCTGGCTAATGGCAGGGGACTGGAAGGGCTGCTCTGGCTCAGTGCACGCCGTAATGAGAGGTTATCAGGCACATTGATCCCACTCCCATTTCTGAGTGCTGGTGAGAAGATGGCAGCATCCTGCAGCCCCCAGAGACCAAACTCCATGGCAGCTTCTCAGAGCCTGTGTGCCCTGGGGCTGCCCTGGGGCATCCTCTGGGGCATGGAGGGCTCGCTTGAGATGACCCAAGCTTGGGGCTGGAGGCCTGTTTTGTGTTGTTGTAAGGAGGTACTGACTTTCTGCATTTTGGATGCCCTTTTGAAGCACTGAAATGAGGGGTCTGATGGGGTATTACTTACTTGCAATGCTGTTCCTTGCTTGCCAGGTGGTTTCTGAACTGATGGAAAGCTTTGATTAGTGCATGTTCTCCCCCAGTGCTGCCACACTTGTGTCTCTCAGGGATCAAAAAGTTCCGTGACCTTTCTTTAAGGTTCTTTTGTGGAGATGCTACTCAGCATCCCTACAAAATAAAATATATTTTAGTATACAGAAGACTACTATAAGATGCAATACGTGAGTACCTGGAGGAATAAGTCAAGTGCAGTTGTGCTGAAGTCAATGGGATAAGTCTTTTTACACCCAAAGTATTAAATTTCCCAGTATGCTAAAGCTCATGCTAAAGAAAAATTTGGAAAAGAGTACAATCCAGGAAAAGATCCTTGTTTTTTTATCATGGGAGCCTTTGGTCATCCCAGTCATGCTGAATGACTGACTTGGGAAGTGGAGATTTGGTTACAGTCCTGAAGAGTGCTGGATCTGTAACAGCCAAACAAACCATAGGAAAGTGTTAAACTAACCTTCTGCCATCTCATTATCAAAAAGAAAAGAATAAAAAAGGAGATAATCCTTGTTTAAATATCACAAGCAGCAGCTGAGTCAGTGGGAGCTTTAGACTGGAAATGTCAGGGAGGAATTTAGATTTTCAGAGGAGTTGCTGCTCTGCAATTATCATAAGTCACTTACAAGGACCCCTTGTCTCTCGTTGCCCTCAACCACGCATCTGCAGGGAGGGGGAGCAGAGACAAAACACATGGCCCTACCGGGGACAGATAAGGGAAAGGAAAGCTATCCCACTAAAGGCACATGGCAAATCCCTTCAGGCTATGGCTGGGCTTCTGCCACTTGTCGGGTCAGACATAGGCGTAGGCGGGGAGGAAGGGGATGGGGAGCTGGGGGAAAGCAAACCCATGGGAGAGGCAGGGAAGCAATATGAGAAAGAGGAGATTGCTGGAGAAAACTGCATGCTGGCTCCCTCCCCAAAGGGCATTCATTTGTTTCTGGCAATGTTTTGGGGGTAGGAATGAGAAGGGAGACAAAACAGTGAAGATCGGGGGGGGGGGGTTCAGCCTTTTTTTCTGGGGAACTTTTCCTCCTGTACCAGCATGCCTCGTTGCAGTGTAGCACGTCCCTGATGTAAATTAAATAAGTGAAAGTACTATTAGGTCTCCTGAAGCAGGCACTGCCTGCACCAACAGGGGAAGGGGGAAGGATAAGAACTTGAAACACATAATTTCCATGACATTAAGTGATACAGACATGGAATTTTTCCAGCCGGTACATGTGGGAGGACTAAAGACTTTCTCTGCCAGGATAGTGTTTTCTTACCTGTCTTTTGTCACTAAAAATGTGAGGTTTCCAAGACCAGTCTTGGCCAGGTGCAAGGTAGAAGGACCTCAGCCATGCTGTGCTGGTGGGAGTTGGTAGGGCTCTACCTTACATTCCTGGCTGGGGACAGTAGGTACCCCTGCTTTGTGAGATGGGTCATCACAGCCATATCTCCTCCTGCACAGCACATGGGCTGTGCCATCCCTCTTAGCCTTACCGTGTCCTGTATCTGTGTCTGATGGACACAACCTTCAAGTGAGGTACCCATTCTGGTTAGGACACTTCAAGCAAAGGGGAACATGGCTTTCCATTTTCATCCCCGCTAGATTAAAGGATCTGTATGTGTAGAGGACAGTCATATCATTGGGATGATAGGAAATGTAATCTCCTAGACCCTGCTTTTCCATCGTGTCATCCTGGTAGCTTAATGGCAGAATTAATGAAGTCAGGCATATTGTACTAGTATAGATCTCGGAGTCTTTTCTTTCTTTACTTTCCATGACTGTGGATCAATAAAACATTGTTGAAACACCTTGAAGATCCAGAAGAGAAGCACGGGGCTTTGATGAGTCATCCTCTTAAGCCTGCTGGGTGGAATGAATCTTGCCATGGGTGATACATTTATATTCATCCTCTAAAAAGGAGAGGAAAATAGTTTCTCATGCTCTTTCCCATGTATTTACTTGATGACTGCCTGTTAGGAATAACAGATGAGATCCTGAGTAGACGTGAATCAATATGAAAGCATTGACTTCACTGTGAAATGCTGGTGACAATTTCCAATTCAGACCTGATTGTGTCTCCATAATAGATCTCATCCATTTGATGCTGAATGCACAACACCTTTCTGCCTATAAACAGAAGAATGAATAAACATTTGTATGAAGTCAATATTATGACATTTTCATAGGTCTGAGACCCTTTGTGTGACTCCTAATGCTAAAATCACATCAGACCTTTTCTTTGACAGGCGGATGTTTTTTATCCTCCAGTGCCTGGGGAGAGAGGGAACCGAGTGGGTAAGAAGTCAGTGATTTTCTGTTCATGCGGAAGTAACACTGAGCTGCATTTCACTGGTCCACCTTGCTGACCTGGAGCTGCCATTAGAGAAGATGAGAAAGGGGGTAAGAGGAGGGGGAAGGAGATGTATCCACGTCAAAGGAGTGACGTGTTCATGAAAAAGGAGAGTGTTGGGCAAACACTGACAAAGCACTGACGGAAAATCCTTGGCTGCTTCTTGTACCATCTGTTTCCACGGCTAGAGCAGTGAGGGGTGCGTTACTAGGAAACTGAGGGGAAAACAACACTTGGGGGAATGGCCCAAGAGCAGATGTGGGGTCCAGACCCATCCCAGCCACACTGTGCAGCTTTGCAGTGCAGGTCCTAACAGTCACAGGGGACTGGTGGCAATGGGTCAAAGTCCCTTCTGGTCCCATGCCATCAGCCTTGGCCATGCTAAGACCACACCAACACACAGTGATGTGTTTCCAGTCCTTCTCAAAGGGCAATAGGAACTTGCTTTGGATCCCCCATCATGGCTTGTATTTCTCCATTCTGATGCCGCCATGATTTAGATAAATTATGTCTTACTCCATGGCATGGGTGAATGAGCAAGAGGGTTGAACACATCAGGCCAGAGACCATGGTCACTAGCAGTGAAGAGACTAGGTGCCTCAAAGCCCACTTTCAAAAATGACTTAATACAGTAGGATGGGGACTTAATTAACATGGCAATAAAATGCAGACTTGCCCTAAACTTTCTCTTTTCATCTAGAGAAAGACTTGGAGGATCCAGGTCACTGCAAACCTCTTAGAGCTGGGACTTCCAAGGGTCTGGAGAAAAAATAAGCAGAAGCATGAGTCCCTTCTCCACATGTATTTCAGCAATGCAAAGGCCTCATGAGCAGTCGAACTACATGTGAGAGGACTGAAAGGAGTCAACAGCCAAATATTTCCATTGATTTCTGCATCTGTTGTCCACTACCAACTGATTCTTCACAGCTGAAGGTTACAGCAATTACCAGCAGCGAGGCAGAAAGCAGGAAACGAAGGCAGTGGGTTAAACGACTTGCCCACGGCCATGTGGTGAGCAGTCAGAAAGGCAGCCCCTTATTTTCTGTGTTGGTTGTTGGCAATAGGATTAGTGCCAGACATTTGATTTTTCTTGTCATAATGTTTCTGATGTTTTCAGGCAGCTGTTTACCTGCACAACTTTTTTTTTTTTTTTCCCAGAAGAGTAAATTCACTGCAACACTCAATGTTCAAAAATTCTGTGCCAGATCTCCATATGATAATTACTGTTTCTGGAGGGTTTCTCCACATCTCTGGGAGCTCCTAGACTCCTCTTCATTCTTTCCTTCCCACTCAGAAAGCTGCATTTAATTTTTGTTGTTGTTGTTTGTTAAAGAAATCTGACTCCAGGAACTGAGGGTAAAATATTGGGTGTCACAGACATAAACTAAAATCACAAGGACTGGTAGCGCAGGAGGAGACCTCTTGCAATACACATAGGCTACGTTTCCGCACGAAGGTGACATTCCCTGATGACCTTATTAAAGTTGTCTATGAGTTGAAATACAGTGGGCCAGAGGTGTCAGCAATTAATTTTACAAGCCCACAAGATGGCATGCTCCAAGAGACGGTGTATTTTATTCTGCCACACATCTGACTCTGTACTTGCTGCTCACATTTCCAAAGACAAAATTGCTCCTAAGTGTTTCTCCATTGATCTGAGACAAGTAGGTTGTTTTGGATTCTGCTGCAGCAGGTGAATCATCAATACAATATTCCTGAATTTTCACTTGCCTGTTCCATGTCCATTTCCTGAAAGACAGAGGGATTGCTGTGGCGTTTGTTCTGAAAACTCAGGGCTAAATTCTCAGTTCCTGGGGAGAGGCTGATTTTTTTTCTCTGTCAAAGCAGCTTCCCTTCCCTCTGAAAACCCTTTCCCCAAACCATTCACTATTTTGCTGGAAATCAGGTTAATTTCCTCTGAAAAGTTGATTGCTGTAAAAACTTCCCAGAATTGCATTTTCATTGATGACCAACCAAAGAAGATTTGATGGGTTTTGAGGCAAAATTTTAGCAGCATGAGTACAAAATTTTGAATCTGAATGTGGGGATGCAGACACAGTTGTGAGGCCAGCTGGCCCCATGCTTCAAAATGGGGTGCAGGAGGTCATTTTTTGTGGGTAATAGGAATATTCTCAAATTTATCTAAAACCTGACCTGGCCTTCTGAAATGTGAAATCTCAGACACAGGGGTTTACATTTAGTTGCTGAGGGTATTGGCCTTGATCCTTAAGTCATTGGTTCGCTTCTGTGGAGCAGATCTCTCCTGTACACTATGTTGTGAAAATGTACTGACACATACCGAGGTGAAAAGGGACTAGAGGAGGTTGCACAGCTCTGGTCCATCTCCTCTAGGAAAATGCATCTTCTGACACCTTTTTTTTTACATAATTAATTTTTTTGATTTTGCCTTTGGATTTACCCACTGGCTGGAAGAACAACCCCTGCACTGGGACTCTTCATGTCCTCTGCATGTCACCTCTGCAGTAGGGGGAATGGAAGGCCAGGACCCCACATCTGGCCTGTCCACTGGACCAGGTCTAAAGCTGCTAAACCTCATCTGATCTGGCAGAGTTTTTCTCCCAGGAAACATCTCACTGCCCTTACTGAAGAGCTAGCACACCTTTGCTGCTTGCAGCCCCCCTTCCCCTGGGCTCAACAGTTGTGAGAGAGTGTGAGCACAAGAATCAGTGTTTTCTAGATAACAGAAGGCTGCAAAGTTAAGAGGGAGATGAGGATTTTAATTATCTTCTTTTTTTTTCCTTCTGCCACTACCCCAGTCCTAGGGAGGCTGCAGTGATGTTGAAGCCTGAGGTGTCATTATGGGTTATTAAACTCCTTTGTGGCACTCAAGGATATTGAATGGAGTTGCAAAAGGAGAAGAGACAAAAACATCTCTTGATGAAGCTGGCTAACCCCTCCTGTAATTGCTTCATGTGGCAAACTGTAATTATTTAGGCTGTGAAGGGCGAGAGAGAGAGAGCAGGTGGGTGGGAGAAAGAGCAACAAGGGGACCTGGGCACCACATATGGCCATCAGGGTTGCCTTGGTTGTGATGGGAGATGGCAGCTCATCCTCACATCAGTGTACAACGTCCTTTTCTTTGGCCCTTGGTGGGGCACCCTCACAGCACAAACCCTGTCCCTGCAGCTTCCTGGGCCGGGGGAGAGAATCCCCCCCTCGCCAGGCTGGGCTGTAAGTGCCTTTGCCACTGATTCACCCTGAGAGCGCAGGCTGTTGCATGGAGATCTCTCCAACTCCCACAATGAGGGACAGTAATTTGGCAGATGGGGTTTTTCCTATTGGACTCCATACCTGAGGTGCTCAGGAATGGTGATTATTGCAAGCAATGCTTGAGGATGCACAAAATGACCACACAGACCCAGCCAAAGAAGATACCGTCATGCTCTTCTCTCTGCACCACCAGTTCTGTGTCCAGTGACAGGTGAAATGAGCCTCCCAAGGACCAGCAGTGCTCTGCATCTTAATGCCATTTCTGGATCCTTTTTGGGTCTGCTTTACCCTTAAGGGAGGCAGAGTCAGAGCTGCCCAGTTTATGGGCTTTTCTGTCTGGGGACTCATGCAGTGAAGCAGTGGCCAACAGTGTTTGCTGTTTCTGCTTAATGTCAGATTAATCCCTTAAAACACACAGCTGGATACACATAGCCCTTGCCCACATTCAAGGACGGTCCTGTGGTTGGAGTGTGGGAAACAAAGCAGTGAGGAAGACCCATCCATCTGTTGTATGTCCTTCATAAAGGTTCCTAAAGGCTCCTCTTCCTCATTAGCAAATCTGGTAGTTAGTCAAACATGACAAAAGCTGAGACAAGCCTGGCTTGGTTTAACCAAACAGGCTCTCACCCCCCAGAAGCCATGTCTGATAGCAGCAGAACTTAAACATGGACCCAAACAGGTGGTTTATAGAGATGTAGACACATGAAAAGATGTCCAAGCTGTAGGTGGTTGTCCTGGTTTCAGCTGTTTACACTAGTCAAGGACTTTTCAGCTTCCCATGCTCTGCCAGGTGCACAAGAAGCTGGGAGAGAATGCAAGCAGGACAGCTGATCCCAGTTAGCCTCAGGGCTATTCCATACCACCTGATGTAAAGCTCAGTATATAAACTGGGGGACTTTGCCAGGGAAAGGTGTGATTGCTGCTTGGGGATGGGCTGGGTATTGTGTGGTGAGCAATTGCATTATGTATCACTTGTATCACTTGTTTTGTATATTCTGTTATTATTTTCTCTTTCTCTGCTGTCCTATTAAACTGCCTTTATCTCAACCCATGGGTTTTAGGATTTGTTTGGGGTTTTTTTTTCTCCCTGGTTCTCTTCCCCCATTCCACTGGGGTAGGGGGAGGGTGAGCGAGCAGCTGTGTGGTGCTTGGTTGCCGATCGGGGTTAAACCACAACAGTGGTCTCCAGAAAGGTGGAACTTTGCCTGGGAAGGACACAGGTGGAAAACATGTTAAGGAGATTTGCACTGGACTGGCTGGGAAAAGCAATGCAGCTGTGCTGATAAAACTGCTCCAAAGGACCTACACCTGCTGCCCACCTTCCTGCCCAAAAGGAGAATCCATAGCATGTGGTTTTTCCCAGCTCACCTCCTCTGTCACCTTGTCCAGGATAGGAGAACAAATCTAATTTTTCCACTCTTATCAGAGGGAGAAAGTCTTACCATCACTTGTGGCAATCTGGAAGTTTTGCCCTTGGTTGCATGGAAAGCAAGACTGCGCTTTGGCTACATGGGCCCTCCATGCTGGAGAGCATTTCTGTACAATGCAGGACTCTTATCACCAGACAGGGATGGGGGGTGACAGATTAGCAGGGCTTAAAGAAGAAAAGAGTTGTACACCTAATTTGTCATCTATATAAAGAAGAGGGATTAAAAATCAAGGGCTTTGGGATGAGATGACTAAGTAGAAGAACTGATGAGCTTAAATAAAGTACTGGATTTCACAAGGAGAGAAACAATACATAATGAGACAAAAGGAAAGCAGAAAATATATTCAAAGAAATTCCATCTATTCATAAATAGTCTTGAAAACTTGTCTGATATTACTGGCACTTTTAAAAGCCACTGTTTGTCAGAAGAGCCTTCATATTAATCTCTGAATATGTTACAGCCTGCAGGAAGGCTGACTCGTTCTCTTCCCATATTTATTAAAGTAAATTCTTAATTTGTTACATGAACTGACATTTAAAAGCTATTCTTTCAGCACATTGATTACAAATTTGGATAACTGGAACTAGCTTTGATGGCTGATTTTAGGTTTATCATCCCTGGCAAATGCTGTTCTGAAGAGACCTTTAAACTAAGACAGTTGCCAAAAATAACAGGTCTAGAAAAATGGTTTATCTTTCTGATTTTAAGGTAAGAAAACAGTATGAAGGAAAAGAGATTAAATTCATTATATAATTTGAAAATTGTCTTTGTCCTAAAATCGAACTGAAAACATCAAACAAAAAATGCTGAATTCCATATTCTACATGTTGTTTTAAAGATAGTGCAAACCAGAAGAGTTCATCCAGAATTAAAAGTTTCTTTGATAAAAATATTCAAATGCAATTCTTGTAACTCTCCTCCTACCCAAGTCCCTTTTTCCTTCCCAAATGAAATCCCAGTGAAGCTGGCCCAATCTTGGCAAGGTCTTTCATTGACAAGGTTCATCTTGTAACAGTGTATCTATCACACTAGCAAAGTCTCCAAATAGCTTTAATTAAACATTTCTTGAGTACTTAGCCTAACTATGGCTTTCTGCCCTTAACACCTTTGCAGCTTCATCCTAGACTATTTAACACCACCATTGCATGAAATGGCCTCGTGTGGTTGTAAAGCCGCATAGGACAAGTTCTTCAGCAAAGCAAACAGGCAATGGCTGCAAGAGGCATCTTCTTTACTTTCTTCATATATCTACTTTACTGGCATTAATGCAGTTACAGAATCCCCAGTGAGGGCTCTTCACTGATGTATAACACGAAAGATACGTTTTATTTTTGCGGCCTCTTTTGGAGTTGGTTCTTCTTCCTGCCAGTCTTCATAGATTATTTTCAGATGACCAATATGGTCTTAGTCCACTTTTAACTCATGTATTTCCATATGAGATCTACTTCCTACATACTAGGAAGCACTAACAGCAGAGTAGATTGACTCTTCCTAAGGCAAGACACTGGTGCAACCGAGGACAGAAAATTGCTTGTTTGAAGGAGCTGTTCCTGGCAGTCCACTGACTCACTGCTCGTCTTTAATCCTCACTATATCAGAAAGGGTAATGAAGATAAAAACCCACAAAAATCCAAGACTTTTTCACCTTGGTCTCTGGAGAGGACCAGATCTCTTGCAGGGTAAAAATCAGGATGAATTGCTGTGATTGACTTCTGCAGGATTGTCTGGGGTGGGCATCCATCTTCACACTTGGTGGCTGTGATTGGGGTAACACAGAAATGTTCCAGCATGGAAATGAGCATCATACTGCTTGAAAGTCCTGTCTATGAGATCCCTGAGAAAAGTGTTGCTTCAAAAAAGTCAGGACAGAATGTGTAGACATGAGACAGCATGGGTGGCAATCTGCATGAGATCCTAATCTTCTTAAGTTTCATGGAGAGATTAACTTCAGCAGAATCTGGGCTGTGTTTTAAATGAATGCTGTCCCACAGTCATTCCCAAACCCCTTTGTTCCCTTAGCCAGGTGACAATCAATTCCTGAGCAGGTCAGTGAGCCTGGCTGTCAAAGACAGCCATTGCTCCTCAGATGGCAGCGGTTTCTCGGTGGCAGCATGAAGCAATGACAGTGATCTTCTGTTCCATGCATCTGCTGGAAAAAACAGGGTCAAAAGGGTTGTGAAAAGGTGCAGCCTGCAGCGAGCGCAGCTGGGACACCTGGCTAAGGCAGCAGCATGGGAGCGAGCACCAGCATCTCAGAGTGGTGTTCCCCGCACCCCAGCTTGTCTGGCAACCACGATAGAAATGTCTGGCTAGCCAGTGGCAGAAAAAAATCAACTGTAGGATTGTGCTAATTCATATTCCCCACTAAGAGGGTCTCCAAGGCCACTCCAGCAGCCAGGAGGTGACTGAGCCTGCAGTGCTGCTCCTTGCCCAGCTGCTGGGCAGCAGTGATGACTCAGGACCTGTCCCTAAAATGTTTTCTGAGAAGATCCTGCAACACCAGGCAGCACTCCCCTCCATCAGTTTGGTGGGGTTTTATCTTGTGTTTTGAGCATCCAGGGTTTAGCAGAGGGAAAACAGAAGGTTAGGAGACTCAGAGGGGATTAGGGATGAAATTAAAGCAAAACCAAGGGCTGCTCTCAGTGTGCAAGGTGGTATCACACAGGAGGACTCAGAGGCTGGGAAGAGAGAAGTTCCAATGGCTGCTTAACTCCTTCCTCTGGTTTCCACTGTACTGAAGAGCAGGATGTCCTCAACACTTGCAATAAGAGAAGCTGCTCCACCTGAATTAAAATTATTTTTGGCTCACTACTGGACCAAATCTTCAGCTGCTTCCAGCTGCTCACTTCAGCTTCAACTTCTACCAACCTCTAGCCAGCTGGGGCTTCCCAAGCTGCCTTGGTGGGGCTGGCAGCATTGATCATACTGTCTGCTCCCTGGTTTTTGCAGGAGATGGCAAACATCAAGCCTTGAGGCTTTGCAGCATCGAGGAGGTCAATGGGATGTTGATCCTCCAGGGCTTTTGGCACTGCAAAAATCATCAGCACACTGGCATGAACTCAGCTGTCCCCCCGTGGGAAGGACAAGCCACCGATGCTCACCAGACATCTTCAGCAGATACCTTCCAAAGCACTGCCACAGCTGGCCAGGGTTGTGGGTGAGCTTTCCAGCAGTCAGACAGAGAGACACTACCAGTTTCCCCACTGCAGAGATTTGTTCCAGCTAGTGGCCTGTCCCCAGTGCGGCAGTGGCTCACAGGAAGAAAGACTGTGTGTTCCCACAGTGTTTGTTTGGCATGGAAGAGCTGTTACAAATCCCCCAGGAGAAAAAGGCTATTTTGCTTGCAGCAAAACAGAGACCTTGGACAGGTCCTGAGCTGCCACCCACTGTCACAGCCCCAGAGGTCCTCAGGCATTTGGTGTCTTAGGAATTACTGCAAGAGGAGCAAAGCCCTTGGGAAGGCAGGATTCAGAAGGGGTTATTTCCAGGTTATTTTCTTTAAAACCTTTTTCATCTCTGAGGACTCAAGGGGCCTGGTTGTGTATTCCTGCTGTCAGCATTACGTGGCCAAACCGAGACATGAGGTGGTGGGAGAGCACTGAAATGCAGTGTTTGCAGGGGCCAGGCGTCAGGAGGTGTGTATGTGAGAACAGCATCCAGTCCCATGGCTGCCTGGGGGGAATCAGTGTTATTTTCCTATTCATTTATTGCCTCAATGACAAGGCAAACATAGGAAAAAAAGAGCTAGAGGGCTGAATCTCTTCCTTTGATTTTGTCCTTTCACACATCAAAATCCTTTCATGCAACTCCCAAGCTGGGAAAGCAAATGTGTCGGACTGAAACATGGCGTGAGAGTGAACTCCATCGAGAAGAAGGCAGGGGGAAAAACAGAGTAGAAATCTTTTGGGCACAGGCAACCAGGTTGGGGGAGTGTCTGGTCTGCGAAGGCAGGGTGTCTGCAATCTTTGTAGCGATTAGATTTAATGGGACAGAAACGTTTCTCTCCTTCACGTCTCCTCCTCCTCTCAGCCTGAGGGGGAGAAAAGAGGGAGGTGGTGATGGGGAGGTGGCGGGGGGGAGAGAAGATTTGAAAGAGTCTTTGACGTCAGCCCTGCCCTATAAAAAGCTGGCAAGGAGCTGGAAAGCTGCGATCAGCTCGTGGAAGAGCAAAGATGCCAACCCCGAACATCTCCACCTCTGCAGCCAAAGGCTTCCGCAGGGCGGTGTCAGAGCTGGACTCCAAGCAAGCTGAGGCCATCATGGTAAGAAAACCCTACCCCACTTCTTTCCCTCCCCCTCCAAAACCCACAGCCTCTCCCATAGCTATAGGCAGAGACAGGTGGGGATAGATGGACCAGTGCTGCCTTTGTGGGAGTTACCACACATGGGCACCTCCGGGCTCCAGGCTAGCAAAGGGAAATTACCCGAACAGTTCTCTCTACATACTGGTACATGTGAAATGCAAACATTTAGGGGGATGAAAGCTTGAACTAATACAACACCCCCCAACCAAAAACAAGGTAAAAAACCCATAGACCTAAGGCAGGAATAACAAGGAATACCCAGCGTGAAAGGCAATTTGGAAATCTTAATGCTCTCCTGATTTCAAGGCAATAAACTGTAGAGATTTCACCTGTTCCAGCGTAATGAAAAAGTGTGACTGTTATTTCAGACAACATACGAGGCATAGGCAATTTAATCAGTTTGTTCGCTGCTGCTGCGTCTGCAGTTTCGCTTTCTCCCCGCACATTCTTCCCCCGTTTCTGTTCCCAGTGCTCCCTCGATGTGGCCTCAGCCCTGGGTTTAGCCCAGGGAATACTTCTGTGCACACCAGATCTGTATATATCAGCGAAAGGAGAGGAAAGCTTCCTGCTGAGCTGTCAAGTGACTTTAGAAAGTCAAGTCTGGCCAACCCATTGGACTGACTGTAGGGACAGGGACATTTCACCTCCTAACCCAAATGCCAGGGCAAGACAGAAGGAGCCCAGAAGCTCCCGGCACAGGACAGTCCTGTGGTCAGAGATGTGGCCAGGCTGCGGGTGACCCAGGAGGAGCCAGAGCAGCCAGTGGCAGCGGGTGCATTGGGAGGGGCAACCCTCGGGATGCTCGGCAGAAGGAAACTTAGGAATCAAGCTCGGTTAGGGAGCAGATGTGTTTGGTAGACGTCTGCAGGGTGACTCCAGCAGGTCAGCAAGAGAGCTCCCCATTTCCCTCCCTTATGCCTGCTGCATTTTCACCCACTCTCCTCTTAACCCTGTGTGATGCACTGACATGGTAAAATCAGCCACTACATAGGCAGCGAGAGGCGTTTTGGAGCGTGGAGTGTGCTGGAAAGGAAGGGAAACATTTAGGGAACAAGGAGGTAAGCTTACTTTCTCTAATAAATGGAAATCAGGGAAGGCTTCCTTCTCACACAACCATTTTCATTCTGGCAAAATAATGAACACTTAAGTGGTTCTTGAAAACCCCATATTTTCCAGGCTGCTCATCAAATCAGTACTTGAGACGCTTGTTGCTCTCTGGAGAAGGGGTGAGTGTTTGGTTATTACTCACTCTGGGGTGCTGCTTCATGTTTGATGGGAAATGTGCTGGCAGGAGCATGGCAGCCTGCTTGGGGTGAGTGGCTCCTCCAGCCTGGGGCAGACATAAAACCTCAGCCTGTCTTTGAGTCTCTTCTGTGAATGGAAATTCTCAGAAAAATAAAATTAAAAAAACCCCTTAGCCCTGTTAGGATCACTCTGAGAGCAGGCTGCATGAAAGGCTTTGCCCTTTGCACTCACCTGGCAGAGGTGCTCTCCACAATCCTGTCACTTACTTTCCTGCCTTGTAGCAGGCAAAAGCATGACTCTGCAGTTGCATGGGACATCGCGTGTCCCTGTCCCTTGGGGTGTCGGCGTGACCATGGGCGATCGGCCACCCAGCCCCTGCCCACCACCGCACCAGCTCTGGCAGGGCCGAGGTGTTCCCTTGCCATTAACTCCCAGCAACCAGCACCCCGCTGCAGGGGAAACTGCAAACGTGGGGGGAAAAATGGATCTTTGCAAACCCAGAGCTCATCTACACCAGCAGGTATTTTACATGTCAGCTGGGCCAGCCAAACATCAAACTCACACTGTGGAAAAATCCCTTGTTATGAATTTAGGTTTTCTGCTGCTAACAGTTCTTACAAGACACCCTGGGACTGAAGCTGGAGCAGGGTTTGGTCACAGAGCACACAAGCAGAGCCAGGCAGGAGGCAAACCAGCAGGAAGGAGCATCCAGGGAAGCAGGGGTGGGACATTACTGTCCCCATGCTGCAGGAAGGGAAATAGTCTTTACAATCCTCCCTGCTTGCTGCAAATAATGATCCAGGAAAAGAAAAGCCAATGTACTTTAACTCAGAGCACAGTTTTTTTAATGGCACTGATTAGGCAGGGCACTCTGAGCTGCAGCAAATTCAAAGAAGGAAAAACAAACTAACCCTTCCTAAGAGCTGAATGACCGTATCAGACTCAGGCCCCAGTTAGGCAAATAAATGTTTTGCAAAATCAGATTAAACTTCTCGCTGTAGCTGGGTATGCACTCAGGGAGCTAGTCTGCAAGGCAGCTTGGAAATACAATGTAAAAGTGCCTTCTGAAGAAAGGAATGCATTTATCATGAGAGATCAGTTTGGCCAGTTTATATGCCAGACTCCTAATTTCCAGCAAAAGGAGGTAATACCCTGAGTGTAAATGTGAGAGGCAGAGGAGAGGACGATGAGATGGAGAACATGCAGCCAGGCAGCCTCTACCTGGCAGAAGAGGCAGCAGACAGGTAGACTCCTCCCAGCGCTCTTCTCCCAAGCAAAATTCAGCCCTTTTCTTTTTTTTTTAATTTACTCACCCAAAACATGCCAGCATGGAGGTAAGCAGCTTCCAGGACCCCTCAACAGGGACCGAAACCCCCCACTCCTGCCTGCTAGGGGCCACCCAGTCCCAGCACATGGATCTGACTGGTCGTGGCTGCCTCTCCCAGTGAGGCTTTCCAGTCACACAGGTCTGCTCACTATTTAAACTCCTTCCAGTTGGATTTTAACTTGATTTACAGCCTAAATATTGGGGTCTAATTTCCATCCGCTCCCCTGCTCCACCCCAAAAGTAAAATCCTGCTGCACCTCTGCACCACAGGGCACAACGTGATAAAACATCCTTAGCTAAGGCTAAGACCGCTGCAGACCCCAGTTACTGAGGCTAGCACAAGGCTGTTTGCCCTGCTTATTGCAGACACTTTAAAGTAAACACTGCCCTAGCTTTAAACACAGCAGTGGTATAAAACACACAGATAAAGCTGAGCACATGCTCACAAGCTTTTAAAAGTTATGCCTCAGGATACTTATTGGACGTCTTCTCTCTTTGGGCATTTAGACAAGCAGCAATATGGGCTTATTTGTTAGAGGGTGGGGTTTTGTGCCACAAGGAATAAAAGGGTTGAGGATCAGCAAATATTATTTGAGAGGGGTATCTATATTTAAAAAAAGACCGGATAGAAGCATGTGTGCTGGTGCCTAGGTGTGCCACATTTTTCAGGCTGCATTTAAAATGTTAGCTTTACAGCGCTAAAGCATCCAAGAGGATTTTCACAGGAAACATTAGTTATTGATGGTGGGCTTTGAAAAACAGAGAGAAAACAGGCTTAGTAGTTGAGCAGGCTGCCTTTTTAAAAGGAAAACATTCTCCAAATCTGACACAAGGTAGAGAAGGCACTACTTGGTTAGCATCTATCTCCTTTCCAGATATTTTTAATGTAATCAGAGGGAAAACTGCAGCCAGTCCAGCACTATATGTAGGCGTTGGATGGTTTTATGTGCTGCTCCTTCTTCAGTGCTTCCCCAGGTTTCTTTTAGCAAGTTCTGAGGGTTTGTCATCTGGTTTGGATATTGAACACAGAAAATTGGAACCAGCTGAGCTGCCTCTAAATGGAAAACTGGTTGTAAAAAGACCAAGAACAAATAAGTTGGTATATGACCTATTTGTATAACAAAAGAAACAGCAGTGATGGAAGTAGTTTATAGCTCACTATAAATATAAGTGAGTGACCTAACATGACTCCAGGCACAGAGTTGCAGCATTTTAGGTGTAATTCCAAGTAACAGAAATCTGCAGGAGTTTGTTGGGACAAAACAAATCTATAGATCAGTGAGAAGAATTTGTTTTCTGGGATATACGGATGTGGTTCCCATTACACTTCAATGGGCAAGCATCCACTTAATGTCAGAAGAAAATGTTGCATTGGATCCTGGAGTAGTTTAGCTAAGCTGCCATGCAAATACTCCTGCAAACAGTTTGTGTTCCCTGGCCAGGCCACAGCTGTGGGCTTCAGCTGTCCCTCATAGTGTAGCTTTTCTCAGATGACTTCACATTTATATAACACCTCTCCACTTGAATTCATCAAACACCCTAAAAACTGCATAAGATTGTTTCTGGTTATTGTTTTTTGAAGGATATTGGAAATTGTTGCTAGGGAAGGTGAGGGGAGAAACCCAGTCTCTAGCTGTGCTACAAGGTTATTTACACAGATTGTTCCTAAAGCTTTTCTGAAAGTTCAATTCTAAAGCCTCAGTCCTCATCACCAGAGCTTTCTTTACAAAGCCAGGCAAATCAGTCCAACCTTCCCCTTCTTCCTCTGCTGAGGCACATCAGTCACACATCACCCAACTACCAGAGATGCCTCTGATCTGCACTATAGCTCTATCAGAAATGTTATTTATTTCTGTTCTGCCTTCAGTCTCCACGGTTCATTGGTAGACGCCAAAGCCTCATTGAAGATGCCAGGAAGGAAAGAGAGGCCGCAGCTGCAGCCACTGATGCTGCAGAGTCTACAGAGACCATTGTCTTTGAGGAGAAGGATGGGAGAGCCATGCTGAACCTCTTCTTCATGCTCAAGGGAGCCAAGACTTCACCACTGTCCCATGCACTTAAGGTATTTGAGGTGAGTACCTAACATCTTGTATGGGACTCAAGGAACACACTACAGGTTTCATGGCTGTTCTGTGAGAAATACCACCTGAGTCTACTGAAGAAGATTCAGATTAGGTCTGCCTACTGCAAATTACCAGTTAATTGTCTGGTGTTCCCACAGTCATGGGGGCAATTCTGGTGTTGCCACATTGGTCCTTGGTCAAAGAGTTACAGGAACAACTTCACCCTGGGTGTAAAACTGGTGTATTGATTTCAAAATTACCTCCCTACTTCAGGGATGAATTTGATTCACATGTTAAAGTCTCTGTGGGTTCCCCCCAGAGAGGCTTCCTGTATATGGCTTTAATACCAAGGAAAACTGGTAACTGATTGAGATTTTTTCCCCTAGCCAGCAATGTAACGTTGCATTATCTAGGATCTCGGTACCATGAATGGAAAGACTGAGATAAGTGCTGCCTACTTAAACAGTAATCAAAACACGACAACTTGCATTTATGTAGTACATTTTCATTCAGAAGGATTCAAAAGTATTTTGCAAACTGAGGTTCTGAGATATGTTTTATCTACAGTAGTTTAATTTCATTGACTTCAGCAGTGAGAGAAAAGGACGATTTGTTCCTATTAATCAGCCACATGGGTTGTAAGGGGCCTCAGGAGGTCTCTAGTCTGACCTCCTGGTCAGAGCAGGTCCAGTCACAGCAGGCTGCTCGGGACTGTGCTTGTTGCATTTGAGTATCACCAAGGTGGAGATCCCACAGTCTGCTTCGATGCCTTGAGCAGAGAGCAGAGCTTGACTGTCTTCATGGTAAAAAGCTTTTTTCTCTTTTCTTTTTGTTTTTAATGTCCTTGCTTCCGGCTTGTGCCCATTGCTTCTTGTTCTGCCACTGTGTACTTCTCAGATGAGTCTGGCTCTGTCTTCTTTACACCCTCCCACCAGGTACTAGTAGACAGTGAACCAACTTCCCTTGTCCCTTCACTTCTTCAGGCTGAACAAATCCAATTCCCTCAGTCTTTCTTCATACAACATTGTGCTCTAGCCCATGAGCATGTTGGAAGCACTCCTCTATACCTGCTACAGCACATCAATGTCTTTCTTCCTCGGGACATGGTACTCCAGATGTTGTCTCCCTCATCCCAGATAGAGAGGAGGAATCACTTCCTTTGACCTGTTGTCTACAGTCTTGCTACTACAGTTCAGTGTGTGGTTGGCCTTTCTTGTCACAAGGGCATGCTGCTAGCTTATATATTAATACATATGATAAGTATATAACACCTGCTGTCCCATGAAATGCAACCACTTCTGGGGTAAAAACAGGTCAGCAGCAACACTATGCAGCAAAACGACTGCCTAACAGCTGTAAACATACAAAAAGTGTGTTTGGGGGATAAGTATTTCCCTGAAACTGTAGGGCATTCTAGCTATTCATTGCCCATGCAGTTCTATCTCTGATAATCTTATGAAAAGTGTTTAGGAACTTCAGCAGTTACAAAACACCTTGCATCTCCTCTAAGAGGACTGTTGCAAGAAAAGCTGTTTTCTGGGCAACATGTGGTTCTTGTCTCAGACTGAAAAAATCTCTAAGATGAGCTTGTCAGATAAAGCCTTGGTGTTGCCGTGGTTGGGGTCTCCTTCCTAGAATTGCACAACTGCCAGATAAGGCATGAAAAATCCATCAATGTAACATTTCAAATGCACCAGACGGCTTAGCAGGTATGAAACATAGATATATTGTACTTGGTAGATTCCACGTTACACCGCATTTAAAGTTTATAATTTAAACAATTTTTAAAACATCAAGCAAGAAGCAGGGGCAGCTTATGTTCAAATATTATTCGTTTCTTCCTGGAGCAATTTACTTGCTGCATCAAGAGCTTTCCTAGTAAAAAAGCTCTTTGAGCTTGTCACAGAGAGAGCTTTAAATATAATAAAAAGACAAGCATGTCAAGCCACAACAGAGGAAGATTCATTTCCCAGATCCCTCTGGCAATGCAGGTACAAGATATGAAAGCAGACGGGCATAATGACATTTGCCTCATCATGAACCAGGCTGCAGGGAAGCTGGTTTCACTCTTCTGTACGTGTTACATGCAGCCAAAGCATAGGTAATGCAATCACGGCTGTCAGATTAATGCAAAGGTATTGATTGTTGAGGGGACAATGTAATCGTGAAGTTGGTAGGTACATTAAAAAACATGCTCCTAAATTTAATTTACCTGTGGCATCGCGTCTGTTCCTTCTCATCTTTCTGCCTCTGATTAACAAAAGAAATCACATCCCTTCCTCTACCAAAGGTCTTGCAGAGACTTTGGAAAGGTTGGGTCATTGCCCCGGGACTTGGGCTTGTACTGCCAGTTTTCACTGAGCTCAAGAAAATATCCGCAAATCTACCAGGCACCCTTGGAAGACCACGGACTCCATTTTGCCTCCTCCTTATTCTTTTTGGGGAAGCTGGGTTCTGCTAACGATATGGGTTCTGGTNGGGCCACACGGCAGAATGCCCCCCGCTCCGACCCCCTTTCCCTAGGCTCCTTTCGGGGTCGGAGCGGGGGGCATGCTGCCCGATCAGTTTCCCCTCTTGATGCCATCTGCTTTGCCGCTGCAGAAGTCTTCCGTTGGTATCAACCAGCCCTGCTGGTGGTGGCCTGTCCAGAAAGAAAACCCGTGCAATTAGCTTATAAGTATGTTTATCCCACGGGGGTGGAAAAAAGAAGAAGATGAGGGGGAGTCCCTCACAAATGTATCCATAGGGACATCTTTGGAAAGTACCAGTGGGTGTTTCACGTGTTCTTTAATGGTTGGTTTTGTTCTCCTTTTCCATGTCCCTGAAGACATTTGAAGCTAAAATTCACCACCTGGAGACCAGGCTTAGCCGAAAGCCCCGTGAAGGGACCGCTGAACTGGAGTACTTTGTGCGCTGTGAAGTCCACAGCTCTGACCTGAATACTTTCATTAGCTCCATCAAGAGGGTAGCAGAAGACGTGAGGACTACTAAGGAAGACAAATGTAAGGAACTTACAAGCTGTTTCACTTTTGCGGAGAGGCTGAGTTATAGAAACAGGGTGGAGACTTTGTTATTCCCAGAAAACAGGAAGGGCTACTCTAAGCTGAATTTGAGCAGAACAGAAAAGACTGACTCTGGGACACCTGAATCCTGAAAGCTACTTCCCTCCTTGTCCATTTCTCAACAGACTCCAGAGTCCATAACCCATTCTTCTAGTGCCGGATTGAAAAAACAGAGATAGGAGATGAAAGTTCATCCTTTGTTCACACCTCTACTGCAGAGTTCTCCAGTGTTTTATATTATAAAGTAGTCAGGAACTCTGTACAGATCCAGAACTAAACTACAAGATACTCCCATGCTGTCCTGTTCTGAAGACAGGGTGATTCTTATTGTAATATATCCCTAGAGATCTGCAGTGATCATTTGATAACCAGTTGGACCTCTGGGTTTGTTTTTTAATGTGAAGTCTAGAATCTTTATGTAAAATCCAATTTTCACCTACTTGTTTACTTTTGTCAGAAAATACTCTGCTGAGAGATGGGCAGGGAAGTAATGAGATTCAGATCATGACATTAGATGTGATTCTAGGACAAGAGCATTGAGAGTGTGAGACCACTGCCTGGAAGCACAGCTGTGTCATGTGCTGTTTGTTGTGTGTGCATTTGGCTCACCAGGTCAGATCTTATTCAACCTCACCACCCCTTCTCAGCAGGGGATGCTGCATCTTCCACAGACAATTGTTGTCTTTCTCTCTCCCCACAGTTCACTGGTTTCCCAGAAAAATCTGTGAATTGGACAAGTGCCACCATTTGGTCACCAAGTTTGACCCTGACCTGGATCTGGATCACCCGGTGAGTTAATCTATGTGGGCACATGCTCACGTTAGAGTCCTGAGACTTCCCTCAGAAGCAGGGAGCTGGAGAACACCTATTAGTGCAGCTGATCAGGGAACTGTAGTGCAGTCACCACCACGAGAGAAGTTTCTCCAGACAATGATGAACTTTTGTGGGTGAGAAATTTTACTAACTGATTAAAAATCCTGTCTCTGTTTCTATTTGTCATCACAGGGCTACTCTGACCAAGTATATCGCCAGAGAAGGAAATCAATAGCAGAAATTGCTTTTCACTATAAACAGTAAGTCTCTTTCCTAGCATCCATGCAGGGATAATACCATGTCAATGCAACCTGTTGGGAAGTCATTGTGCTACCTGCATGAGACTTCTTTTATGTTTTGTCTCCCCATTCAGCCTTGCCAGCTCTTTTTGTGTCTCTTTTCTCTTTACGTATTCCAGCCTCTTCTTAATTAAAAAGTGTCTGTGGTCAGTAGTTCATACATTGATAAAGCCAGAATAAACCTCATGCATAACAAAAGACAGGTATAATTCCATCAGACCTCAAACTTCATTTTCAAATGTAGCATCTTTTTTAGAATGACATTGTTTCAACTTCACTGTTTCGAGTACTGAAAAAGCTACCACGTGCCCAGCAAGCTTGTTCCAATGGTTCATTACCCTGGCTGTGAAAAAATGTGGGTTTTATTTCTAAACTGAACTTCGGTAGCTTTAGCTTTCACCCAATGGATAATACATGCCTTTCATCTGCTAGATTGAATTCTGTTGTCAGATTTTTTTTTTTTTGCTATGAGGGTATTTGTAGACTAAAAGGTTCACATCCTAACTCTCTCTGATAAATTAAATAGATTCCAATAATGGTCTCATCATTGTCTTATATAGATTTAAGACTGTCTCTTGTACTCCTGCTTAATACTCCTGTTATGATATATGCAGTGATAGCACTCAGCCTCTTCACTACAACTTCAAACAGAATTCTAATATTCAGTTGGGTTTCTGAAATATTCCCTAGATCCTGTTCAGTAACACTGCCTTCCACTGTAGCATCTCCCTCTCTGAGCAGGACTTTAAATGTAGATTTCTGTAGCGAGCTGTGCTGAAAGCAAGCTATGGAAATTATATGGGTCACCTTCCTGAGCTATCTCTGCAACTGGTGTGAACCCAGCATGGCTTTCTGCTTTGTTAGGTTTCATGTTCTTTGCAGATTTGAAGCCCAATATACAGACATTGATGTTTTTATCCTGTACTAATACTAAATGCACAGAAAATCACTGTGCGAGCAATGAGGGATGCAGGAAGGAATGCTGTCCTAAGATGAGGCACCCATTTAAGATGTCTTCTCTCACATCTCATCTGCAAGGTTAGCGTTTATGAGCCGCTGTGTAGCATCCCTCCAGGCTGTTAACGGAAAAGGAACTATGCTTTATTGCTGTAATATATGAATATCTCATTTGTTCAAATACAGAACAGAAGGATTGAGGAAATACAATTGCTAATTATCAGGCAGAAAAGGCAAAAGTGTCAGTCTTCTTTAGATCCCACCTATATCAATGTTAAATTTTTCTTTTCCTGCCATCCTTACTGACAATATATTTTTCTGCAGTTCAAATGCATTTAGTTTTCCTTGTTAGCTGCTTTTATTTCCCAGCCACTGATTAATTCTTGGAGCCATCAGCCCCCTGAAGTTCAGGCACATGAAATTAATTTATTTTCACACAAAATTTCAATTTTTTCCAGTGACAACCTTTTTTTTTTATTTTTCCTTGGAGAATATTATGCCTGCTAAGCTTTTGTTCATCCCTTGTTCATTTATAACCTCTGGCTAGACTGATGTTTTTCTCTGTGTGTATGTATTTGTTGCACCTATCCAAATGACCTGGTACTAAGTCTTTGTCCTCCCTGTCACCCACTTGTTTGGTTTAAAGTAGATTGATCAACATCATGCAGAGCTTCTCCAAAGTGCTTCCTTCTGGAAGGGAGGAGAAGCCTGGTTTGTGCTCTGCTGCTGTCAGTAATGGTGCATTTGCCTTGCAGTGGGGACCCTATCCCTCATGTGGAGTACACAGCGGAGGAGATTGCTACCTGGTGAGCGCTTATTTAATCTGTGACCTGTATTGGCTTCACCCCTAGAAGCTGGGAATCAAACCCTAAATGGTTAGGGCATGATCTCTTAAAAAATGTATCAGGAGTGCAAGCATCCTACTTAATGGCTTGTTATAAAAACCAGTAACTCATTGCACAGCATTTTGTGGTAGGGACTGCATTCAGGAGAGCAAGCCACCTCCAAAACGGTGGTGCTCTGTGTCCTCCTCTCTTGGGACTGCGCTGAGAGCACTTTCACGCTGCAGCCCCCAGGGTTTTCCTCCAAAGGAGCCTCCCCAGAGAGAGAGGTAGATAATTCGGAGTACCACTTCTCTAAGGGGACCTGGCTTAGTAGCAGCCTCCAAACAAAGGGCAGTTATCATAACTGCAGAAAGAAGTATGAGGCCTGTGGTGAATATCTGCATGGTACCTTGCTGGCCTCACTTAGGAAAATGCTTCCTTTGAACATGATTATTTCCAGGAGTGTCACTGCAGCGGTGTCCCTGAAAATAAGGCCAGTTCATACGAGCTGAGTACACAGGCTCCTAAACAAGGTTATCCCCTGATTGTGTTGACTGTCTTCATAGTGCAGCTTCAGGAGCTAACCTACAGGGAATATTTTGATTCCAGGCAATACCTTTAATACAATCTTCTGACCTTCAAGGTCAGAAATAGGTCTGTGCAGATACAACTGCTGACTTTGCAGGCTCATTTGAATGTGTGTCTGTATGTTTACATACCCCTATCAATGCGCACAGACATAGACTTAGTGGTGGAGAAAGGCAGAAGGACAAGAAACCTAGAGGTGTGAGTCCTTGATAGTGTATAACCAGAAGACATGAGAGGGCTACACACATCAAGCCACTGAATGTCTGCCACCTCTTGTCCTGAAGGAAGGAGGTGTATAGCACCCTGAAGAGCCTGTACCCCACCCACGCCTGCAAGGAGTACCTCGAAGCTTTCAATCTACTGGAGAAATTCTGTGGCTACAATGAGAATAACATCCCTCAGCTGGAGGAGGTCTCCCACTTCCTGAAAGGTGGGTCTGAGCCTGGGGGACCCAGGCCCAGGGTCTGCCAGTGCTCCAGCACAGTGGTGGCAGCTGCAGGTGGGAAACCCTAACCAAAAGGAGGAGTGTGTGAGCTGAGATTTGGGAGGAGAGCTGGTAGAAGCTTGTGCATTGCCCACAGAGGACAGAGGGCGATCCCAGGCGGTGGGGACTGTAGCTAAACACAGTGGGCTGCAACTGAAGTTCAAATCCATCGTCAAATGGTCCCACTGAACATCTAAAGAGCAGATGTTCCTCCCTAGCAGGAGCAAAAAGATTAGGTTTGGCACAGCAGAAGGCCTTTAGTTTCCAGCACTGATGCTTTTGCTGTCTGTGCTGGGCACATGGGACACCAGCACAGCCTGTGGGCCATGCACTCCCACAGACACGGTATGTGCTGTTTCAGAGAGGACCGGCTTTCAGCTCCGGCCAGTGGCCGGCTTGCTGTCGGCGCGGGACTTCCTTGCCAGCCTGGCCTTCCGCGTCTTCCAGTGCACTCAGTATATCCGCCACGCGTCCTCGCCCATGCACTCCCCTGAGCCGTGAGTATTGCCCAACCCTGACGGCCTCCCCTGCCCGGACATCCTACCTGGCCAGCAATTAATCTTTCTCCCTAATGGACAAACTCTGCCCATTGCTGACCGAGTTTTCCTCCTTTCCCCTTGGGTATTGGCAGAGATTGCTGTCACGAGCTGCTGGGGCATGTCCCGATGCTGGCCGACAAGACATTTGCCCAGTTCTCTCAGGTAAGGTGGTCATCTGCTTCCTCACCCCCAGAGGGCAGGGCACAAGGTGGGAACCCAAACCAATCCCAGTCTCACCACCTAAACCCTTCTTGTTCTAGGATTTATTTCTATTAAACACGATGTTCAAGATCCCTAGTGATGGACTGAGAACCCTAATGCAGAGTAAAAATATCAGACTGTGCAGCAAAGCATTTTTAGTCAGAGCATAGTGAAGACCCAGCAGATGCATGGCAGCACAGGGCAACTATATCTGTTGTCTCAAGGCAATAAGACAGAGCAATCCGCACATAAGACCCTCAAACCAAATCTGTCCTGATGTTTGTCCCTTCCCTTCTCTTCCCAGGACATTGGGCTGGCATCTCTGGGAGCAACAGATGAAGAAATTGAGAAACTCGCAACGGTGAGTTTTCCTTTTTGCTGGATGGGTGCCCTGACCCCTCGAGCAGTACTTCTGCATGACTGGGGGGTCTGGTCCAGCCTGGTCTCTCCAGATCTGCAGGCTCAGAGCCCGTACCTAAGCTGTCCCAGCCCTGCTTTTTCACGATGACTGTGCAGAGTGGAGATCAGTTAAACAGCAGAGCTTTCTTGCACATTAACCCAATTTTCTTGGGCACTAGAGTATCATCAAGTATCGTATTTCTAATGACAGCACTGCTGGGACTCTTTGGAATGGGATTAAATGACATCCGCTTCCGTTGACTCTCCCTCAGCAAGGTGACCTGTCCTGCTCCAAAGGCACTGAACAGCAGCCCCGTGCAGCAGCCGGGTGCTCAGGGGACCAGCCAAGGGACACAGTTTCCATCTGTCCCAGCATGGCAGCAGCTTAGTTTAGCACTTTGCTTTGGCAGCGATGGGTGCAGGGTAAGGAGATGGGACAAAGTGCCAGGCACCCGTTCATTTAAACAACCCCAGTCCCCAGCCACGATGCAAGGGCTCAGAAGTGACAGGGAGATGAAGATGAAGAGTTGTGTCCCCTACGCTTTTTTCTTTCTCCTTTCACAGCTTTACTGGTTTACGGTGGAGTTTGGGCTCTGCAGACAGAACGGGATAGTCAAAGCCTACGGAGCCGGACTCCTGTCTTCCTATGGGGAGCTCATAGTAAGTCCCCACATAACTTGCCTCTCTGCTCTAGACCCTATACAGCAAAAAACCTTCTTCCTCTGCACAGCTCCAATGATTTTATCCGATCCGTTCTCCACCTCTGTCTATCATATAAGTGTTCTCCGATCCCCTGAATTTCATGCTGGCATTTTTCTGCTGTGTCCATAGCATTCCTTGTCAGATGAACCAGAGGTGCGGGACTTTGACCCCGATGCTGCTGCTGTTCAGCCCTACCAGGACCAGAACTACCAGCCCGTATATTTTGTGTCCGAGAGCTTCAGCGATGCCAAAAGTAAACTGAGGTAGGACTGGACAGTGAGGGAGACACAAAGAGAAAGAAATTAATATATTGAAACAGGGCTTGACACCATGGCTGCTTTCAGTTCAAGGTCTTAGAAGTGCTCTGAAAATTGTTGTCAGATCTTTCAAAGTAAAGTGATTCAGCAGTTCCTACAGGGTCTAACTTCAGTCCCTTGAATTTTCCCCCCCAAGAGCCTCCCAAAATATGCTGGACTCAAGGCATGGGTGTGGACGAGTGGGATGGAGTGGGAGGCAGTCTTGGAGACAAGACCGAGGGAGTGAGGGAAGGGACAAATCTAGATTGTCTGCCTAGTTCTTATAGGAAGGAATTACAGACTAGCTCCAGTTCCCAGGGGAGGCCAAGCAACATAAGAGAGGCCTGGTGGTCTGGAGATTGGAGACCTAAACCACCCACCAGGACTCTATGTGCTTCCTTGCTGCAGAAGAGCCAAGCGATACAGGTCAGGCACCGGCTGTCCCTCATGGGAGCATCTTGCCAGCGTGTATCCTTCTGAACCACAGGCTTCAGCATCTTGTAAAAGTTTGCTTTGTGGGTGAAAGTTTTAGGAGAGGGGTGAAGAGCTGCTCAGAACGGTGGCATTCTCTGAATTTAGGATGCAGAAAGATGTTTGTTTTTCTGAGCAGCTGCTGGGCAACTTACCCATTTATCATTCAACCAGCAAAAAAGGCCCCAGGCACTGTTAGTAGCTTGTACACAAGCAAAAAATCTTTGCTTGATGGGGATAGATTTATCCATGGAAAAAAAAGGAACTTTTTGCTTCCTAGGCTGGTTAACATGGGTTAGCAGGCCCCAGACAGCATCCCACCAGTATAAATGGGTTTCCCCATCCCATGGGACTGCAAACAGGATGGAGAGGGGTAGTTCTACCCACAGACATCTGTTCAGAAGAGCACTTTCTTGGCCATACCCAGAATTGCCCACAGGAGGAAAGTTAGGTCCTTTAACTGCCAGAGGAAAATTTTGCCTATACCATTTATCTTAGCTTAGGAAGGTGATAGGATGAGACAAAGTATTACAGAATGTACATGACTTTGCAGTTCCTGCAAGCGGGGTATTTCATATAAATAATGTGGCAAGGACTGCTATATTTCCACTTCTGCTTTTATTACCCTCACTTGCACCATTCATGCAACTGGAGTCTAGTTGCTCAAAAGCAAACACCTGGGGAGCCTGTCCTCTCACACGCACTGGGCTGCTCTTAAAAAAAGCCAACTGTTGCCTAATGAGTCATTTCCTTGCATTTAAAAAGGAAAAAATACACCACACAAACAGTCAAGATTAGGCTAGAGGGTTTTGACAGTGACAAGCACTGTAAATTATCCTCTTTAAAGACCTGAGAGACCACACAGATGTTAGTCTATGAGGTGAAGACATTAAAACATCTATATTTTTTGCATTACTGGCAGCTGCCACCATGGACCTAATTATCAGTGTTATCTCTCAAAAAAACCTCTTTTCCCAGAAAGAAAACTCCCCACCAGTTTTCTAGGGTGGACACTCACCTCCAATGCCCTTCCAGGCATTCATGAAGCACTTGAGTGCTTCAAAAGGCATCAGGTGAACACACCCATGTGGAGAGTAAGTGTCTAACCATTAGCAGCTGTGCTACCAGTCATCACTGTGGCTGACAGCATTAACAAGCGAGGTGAGGCTGGCCTTTGCCTGGGAGAGCTGGGGGTACTGAGATAAGCTGTGTCTTTTAGGAGGTGGGCAATGTGAGTATGCAGAAAACCCTCTGTTTGTACTTGGTTTTGTCTCTCTGTGAGTGTGGCAGCTCACTGCAAGCACTAGCCTGTGGCTTTGGCCATGTTGCTGCTCCCTGTCTGGAGCTGGTGGTGTTTTCCCCAAACGCTGGCAATTCAGGACTAGGCTTTCCCATGGCATGCAGTACCAGCTGGAGGAACATCTGACAAAAGAGATGTGCTTCCCCGAGTCCCGTGCCAGAGCAGACTCACGGTAGCCACAAGAGGGTACCCTAAGCTAAGTAATTCAGGAGCAGAAGGGTGATGCTTCAGCAGAGGTGAGGAGGATGCCTGTTGCTAGTGCTGTTTGTCCCCTCATCTTCCCAGTCCTTTCCAGCATGAGATTGTAGCCATAAGTACCTAAATATAGATTTCCAGCTCCTTATTTACATAGCTGCTAAAAGAAAAAAACCTACCTTGTCAAGTGTATGAATCTTAGTGTTGGATCTTAGTGAATGTGAGCAACTTCAGGGAAACCTTACCCTTGATTTGTTTTCACTAGACCATATATTTCTCCATTAGAAAGGTAGCTACAAGGTCTTGCTCTTGAGAGGTGTCAGGCTCATCACTGAGATCCAGACTCCACTTGGCTTTGGGTACAACAGTACAATGTTGCTCAGCCACAAGGTTTTGGTGATGCTATTCCCATCCCCTCGCCCAGGCCCGAGCCACTGCCTGTCAAATTTATCTTTAATACGGCTTGCAGCTAGTTCCCCCCTCCCCAAGCAGAGATTAGTCAATAAACGAATGTCAGCAAGGATTTAGGAATATAATACTATAATACCACAGACTTTCCCTGCAATTAGCTTCTAAATCTCCTTGGTGTTTTTGAAAAAGAAAAAAATAAATTGAAGCAGAGGATGCCTGGTGATGGTCACAGAGGTGCCCAGTTCAGTGTACGCTCTTGTTTAATGCAAGTCCATGAGTTCAGCCCATGGAAACCTGCAGTCAAACTCATGGCCTTCCTTGCTGAACAGGAGGGATCTCAACTACTGCTGGAAAGGTGGGAGACCAGAGCTTTTGTGCTAACCTTGAGATTCTGCCTAAAGGAGGCATTAACCTGTTGTGATCTGGGTGAGTGGTGATGGGTAGGAGGCAGACTCAGGGCCCAACTCTTGAACTAAGCCCTCTGCACCCTTTCCTTGCAGGAGCTACGCGGCACACATCAAGCGACCCTTCTCGGTGAAATACGAGCCCTACACCCACAGCATCGAGCTCCTGGACAGCCCTCAGACGATCTGTCACTCCCTGGAGAGTGTAAGGGATGAGCTTCACTCACTGATTAATGCGCTCAATGTTATCAGTTAATACAAGAACCGGGCTCTTTCCTTCCCCTCTTCCCTCGCAGCCCCAAAGCCGCCTGCTCTGCCCTCACCTAGCTGATAACTCCTACCTGTCTTCTCCAAACATTTGCACCGCTGCCTGTCACCACATGACCCCAACAGCTTTCCACTTTCGTATGTAGGGCCAGCTCGGAGGAGGGCAGAGGGACAGACCCAAGGCCTCCTGATGTTTTGGGTAGCTTTTCTCTTGACTGCTGGAAGAGGCTTAACACACACCAAAAGCGTGGCCAAGCTACAAAATTGAAGTCAAGAGCTGTGTGCTAGGCTCCTGCGTGCAAGGAAGAGGAGAAAAGCTTCTTTATTTCAAAAAAAAAAGAAAAAAGAGAGAGAGAGAAAATCTATTTTTTGCAGTTTGAGAGAATAAATTAATCTGCCTTTCTAGCCCCAGAGCAACTCCTATAGTAATTTCATGAGGGACCCTCAGTCCCCACCATCTCCTGCCTCTTACAACCTTGTGCATTTGGGAAATGCAGAGCTGCTCTAGAAGCTTTTCTGCCTGAATCAACCCTTTGAGGTTTGAAACATCAGCTCCCAGCCTCCCCTCAGGTTCTCACACAGGGGGATGCCTAGGCATGAACCCCTGATCTGTGCCACCCCCCCCCCAGGCTGCAATAAGCATTGTAACCTCAAAACTGACCTAAGCCAGGAGTTGCCTGTCTTGCATAGAGTAGCCCTGACCTACCCGCATCCTCCCCAGCACAAGCACCACGCAGCAAGCCCTGGCCACCCCAGACCAGAGCGTGGGCACCCTCTTCAAGCCATCTTTTAAAAGCTCTCACAGCAGGGAGTGCTCAAGAGCCCAGCTGCCGTCCTTCACAGCGGATAGCAGCCACAGCTATTGATGTTCCTGTGTGCTGGTGGCCCTGGGCAGCCTCGGCAACCTCTTGGTGTCCTGAGTTTATTGATTATTGCAGACTGAGGGGTGCCACTTGTGTCCTGAGTTTGCCAGTCCTTGGGAGGATTTCACACACGTTCACTTTTCCAGTCTCTTATACAGGTACAGCATCATCTTATTCTTAGATATCCAAATATCACTGTCACCTGATGTAGCTCAGGTGTGTGACTAATGCTATTGCTGCCCATTTCTGAGGAAGGTAACATATGGTTAGGATGCTCAAACCCAGTTTCATCCAGCTTTCACTGTGGATATTAATGGCTTGATCTGACCCAAAGCTCTCAGTTTTCCTCCCCCTGCTTTTGCCCTTCTTATCTTCTTGCAGACTGTCTCATAACTTTGCGGTTTGCTCAGAAGTTTGGCCCAAGGTTATGCAGCTGTGCAGTATCAGAGCTGGGCTTGGGACGTGTGGAGGCAGCTAAACAGCTGTGGGGGACAGTGAAGGGGAGAATTACACATAGTTGTTTGCATGGTTAGTTATAACATTTCTGTATAGATTTTTACCATCCTTATCCACTGTATATGGTTTTTATAATTTCTTCTTTAAAGAAATGCAAGGCTTAGCAGTCAAATTTTGGCTATTGGGTGTAAATATCCTCCAATACTTACATATGCCATCGCTCTCCAGTGTTACTTCTACTGGGGCTCAGTCATAGTGGTTTACAATCCATTACACTTTATCCTATTTCAGACCTTCACATACATAAGCTTAACCACCAGTTCTCTCAAGTTTTAACTACTTAGCTACTGACAACACTTAGTCTCCCACCTGCTTCAATCCCTCCTTTCTGTTTCCTTTCTTATTTGTGCCCCCCCCCCTCCCCCCCAATTCCTCCTAAATTGCTTAAAAGGCCATTACTGAAAACAGCAGTTCAACACTAGGGCTAGCTGCTTCTCCTCAAGTTGTTCTTCCTTGGAGGATTGTCCCGTAAATGAATAAAACAACTGAGTTCATTCAGTTATTGTAATTTTAGAGCACTTTTTCCAAAGTTTCAGCTATGATTTCCCAATCTGGGTGGATCCAGATCTTGAGCTGTAACTCTCAAGGCTCCCTTAAGAGCTGTAACAATTTTTAATTTGGGGTCTTAAGTTATTACTATTAGATTAAGTAGCTGGAGCAAGCTATGCAAGACTAAGGCAGGTTAGGTCATAGGCTAGCTGTCTAGCCATGAAAATCTCATTGGTGAGTCCAGTAAACCAGACTAAAATAAAGAAAATAGAGCTCTAAACAAGCAAGATGTAACAACGAAACCTGTATAGTTAATGCATAGCTTATGGCCTTGCTAGCAATAGCAATGCCACGTTACTGGCCCACAGGTCACTCTTCCTCCTCTCCTTTGGTAGTCTCCAGCTCCTCGGTTACTGCCTGTGAGCGCAGCAAGGATGCTGCAGACTCTGCAGTGACGCCAGTCTCCTGGTCAGGACTGAGCAGGGAGTCTCTGTGGAGGTGTTCGTTTTCTGGTCTGGCCTCAAAACTCATAAAGGTTTGAAGGTGGTCGCCTGTAGCTCTCCAAAGCACCTCACAGTCATTATCTGCCTTGTTAAATGTCCAAAATTAATGCAATTTATAAAAAGACCAATGCTATTTATATGGAGTAAAAAGCCAAGTTAAAAATCCTTGCAACTGCAGGAGCCCTCAAGTCCTCTGCCTTGCCTCAGAGTTTGCATTGCTGCTCTGTGACTCTGTCAGCTATTGCTTGCTCAAGGAGCTGTAGTAAAATCTGCTGCCCTACAGGAATAGAAAATAAGCAAAACTCAGAGCATAAACTGGCCCTGTTAGTATGCAAGCATATAAACAGATCTACTGCAGCCACGCGGGAAGTAAACACCACGCAGGCTGCAAGCCCCTTGCTTCTGAGAGATGAGGCTGCGCTGTGAGTGCGGGGGCTCAGGCTGGACAGGCGCCTGAGGTTCCTCGTTGGGGCATTTTCTGTGTCTGTGTTCTTGACAAATTGATGACAGATTCCAGAATTTTTTGGCCCCTTAGGGGGACATCTGAGAAACATGAACCCGTTTGTATTTATCATTGCCCTCATCTATTTAATATCTTAAAGGATTTATCCTATTAGTAACATAATAGGTCCCCTTCCATTTTGTCTCTAAGGCTTGTTCTTTTTAATCGGATTTCAAATACATTACTTGGCCCCATATTTCATAAGCCATATATGAATTGGATTCTTCCTTTCTCATTTTAACTATTTTTCTCATGTTGCTGCTTCTACCCGAGCCTTGTTTTCTTTTTTATCATGCATTTTAGGGTCTTGGACATGGGACCACCAAGGAATGGGCTATACAAAAAAAATATGGTAGGGTTGTAAACCGGTCCCTAATCTGTCACTGCTTCTTAAAGCTACTAATATTGAGGTTAATTTTTCAGCCTGTCATTTTGGATATTGTCCTACAATTTTCTTTAGTCTATTTTTAATAGTCTGACTCATTTCTTTCTACCAGTCTGGAGGATTGCAGGTGGTAGGGTATATGCAGTCCTTGCTTAATCCCCAGGTTACTCATTAAGGCTCAAGTTACTTCACTTACAAAGCCCCCTCCTCTACCTCATCCTACCTCAGCTGATGTTCTGTATCTATGGATAATTTCCTTTAACAGCATTTTTACCGTTCCAGCTGTTGTATTCCTTTTAGGTGGAAGAGCCTCAACCCATCCTGGAAAGATATTCATGGTGACAAAGAGATACCGATACCCTTTTTTAGTGTGTGGCAGTTTACCTGGATGATCCCTTTGGAGTATTTGCCAAGGTCCTTGGTTTAGCCAATGCAGGTAGATTTGGCAGCTTTCTTTTACTAGTCCACTTGTGCATCACTTATGCACACCTTATGCAGTTTTTATTTATGTTCTCTTTATCTTGCTTCATTTGGGGCCAAATAGAAATTCTTTGTGCTCTTTTTAGAGTACCTTGTACTCCTTTGTGTAACTTATTACAACAGGGGAAGATGATTTGCTCTTATTCAGCTGGCCACAGTATCCATCCCATCTTCTTTTAGCTGATTCCTGGTTGGGGCTGCCGTAAACAAGTTCTGAGTCAGTTTATTTACTTGCTCACTAAATTGTTTCTCAGTATTGCTTTCAGGCTTCCCATGTACACTAAAATCCTTTACACATATTTTATTCCCACTCTGCTTCTAAAATAAACCTCCTGTTTTCTTCATGGTGTCCCGTTATGTGCTTGCCATCGCCTTTCTTCCTATCATGCATCCAATATTTTATTCTATTAGTAGCTATCTGTAGAGAGATATTGTGCAGAGGGGTTTATGTCTTTTACTGGCAGCCTGTAAGCTCCTTGGCATGATCCTTTCTCTAGTCTCCCCACTATTTGTTTCCCTCATTCCGCTAAGTGCAGTGTCTTGGATTATTTGTCTTGGATTATTTTTCCTCCTTGTTCAAATTTAGCACTCCCATGGGTGCACCATACCTTTGGTTTATTACCAGTTTCCTTTAAAAGGATATCCACATTAATATCCATTTCTTCTCTTTGTGCTTGAGAGCAGAGAAAACTGGGGAACGACTGGACTATCGAGGGTGACAGCCTGAAAGACCATTACAGCCCAGACTGCCTCCAACCAGGCTTTCTCATAGCCAGGGAAATTTTGGTCCAGCCTCTGGGGAGGACTCTTACGCTACTGATATCCATTTTCCTTCACTATTTTTCTATACCAGCGCTGCTCCCACAGAATCAGCTCATGTGGAAATCCTTGTTACGATTAACTTTCCTTTGGGAATTTTAGTGCAGGAGCTTCTCAAGCAGCTTCTTTCATGTTAGATAAAGCATTGTCTTGCTCTTTGCTCCAGCTCCCTTCCTGATTCTTTTTCTGTTGTTTCCATAATGCTTTGCTGGTACTAGCAAAGATGGATATGCTGCCATAAGATACTAGCACAGTTATAGATATGCTGCCATAGAAATTAAATCCTCCCAGCACTCTTCAGAGTTGGGACTGATTAGTGGGAGTCTTTATTTCATAAAAAGCTTAACCTTTCTAACATCTATCCATCTTCTTGTTTCACCAGTTCCAATTCCCAAGCAGTTAACTTGGGGTTGCATTAATTGTGCTGTATCCAAATTGACTTTAAATCCCATTCGGTCTATTAATTTTAAAACTCCGCTACTTCTTTCTTGTACCTCTTCTTCTTTAGCTGTGGTCCCCCAAATATCATCCACATGAGACAATTTATTTTCTTTGTTCCCCAGACACCATCATTCAAATGCTTTCCTAACACAAGCATGTGCAGCAGGGCAGGTGCTCGGCCCTGTGGGATGCAAGTAAAAATATATTGTTTGTCTCTTAATGTGAAAGCAACTCTGTAAATTGCTTCTTCCCCTGTGTTTTGCCATACGGGAGTTTGCTGTGAATCATGGGGGTGTGTTTGTGCCACTGGCTCTCCTAATTCATCCGCTGTCCAAGGAGCCTGACTCAGCTTTGGGGCTGCCAGGGGCAATGGAGATACCTGTGCTCTGCTGGGAGTGGATGGTTGGGACATGGTATCACGTCCTGCTGACATTTAAGCAGCTCCCCATCAGTTCATTAAAGACTCTCCATCTTCCTCAAGCTTATGGACTGATGTTAATGCTACCAATTTTATCCTTGTCGTACCATTCGTCTGTCTTACCATTGATTAAATGCCCATGATAGCATGATCAAATGCTCATTAAGGAGGTGCCCAACGTGCAATGAATAAAAGCTGGTGGAGCACATGCTCTAATCAACTTACAGCTTAATTCCCATTTAATTCAAAATTTGAAGCAATTTCTCCAAGTCCTACACTCCACTCTACTGTTAAGCTTTCTTTCAGTGGCTTCAAATCTGCAGCTACATGCCTTGGGGTCACTTTGTTTCATCATAACAGCTACAGCAGTTTGATCTGCTGTACCTGTCTGCCCCAGGATGGCACTTGTAGTCTTTGTGGGATATGCTGCTATTCTCAACTACTCTTTCTTTTCCCATTTGCCCGTATCATCCTTGCAATCATCATCCTCTGATGGCTCCCAATCCAGTTCTCTCCACCACTTCCTGCAGCTACGGCAGTTATTTTTAATTTTTGCATCCCAGTCTGCTTTTGTAAGTGTCTAATTTTAGCTTCACATTTATTATGATCAGGTCCCTTTTGAGCTCTCCCTTGCTCTAGGGTGAATCACTGCACTATATATGTTAATCCCTCTCCTTACTTCTGCAGTTTTTCCTTCTCTTTTTCTAAATTCATCTGATTCTCTAATTGCCATTGCACTTCCTTATTGCCTTTTTGGGCCACTAGATGGTATTCCTTTTCTAAAGACAAACTTATTTCAAGTCACTTGATAGACTCTTTTAAAACACAATTTTCCCATTGAAGTAGCTGATATTCTGGCTCAGTCAGCATGGATTATTGCTGCTTTCCATACCAGTCCCACTAATAGAGACAGCATATCCTTGAGTCTCCCTTCATCTGCTCTCCTGTATCAGGAAACATTTGGTCTCTATCACCCATCGGCTTCCTGTGGGCTGGAGAGGCGCCCACAGCCCCTGCTGTAATCTCCGATATTGTTGGGATTTCCTGTAGCACTCCAGTATTCCTATTTTCAGGCTTTTTCCTGTCTTTTCAGATTTTTCCTATACTTCCAATTTCATCTGAAGGTATTGTACACAAGGCTGGTCTGATTTGTAGAGTTGCCTTGAACAAGATCGCTCAGAGGAAAAGACTTTGAGGATCTACCCAGTCACACCCTCCACCAAAGAGTGTTATAAATTCCCTTTTCCTGACAGGGGAGCAGATTTGTAGGATTATGTGGCTGCATAGAGCTAAGCACGAGCTCATGTCCCTTGGGTGGATCATGGGAGCCTTCATGCCATTTCTCCAGACCTCATCAAATGTGGCTGCAAGCTCTATAAAAGTGACCTGGAGAAAGCCAAAGTGATGGATCAGCCCAGGTTAAACCCTCCCGTAGATGGAGGATGGGCTGGCAAGGGAGGAAGAAAGGAGAAAAGCCTTCCTCTGAGCCAGGCTCCACCATAGTCTCTGGTATCTGCGTGTCCCAGTGCCTCGCTGAGCGGTCTCTTGCTGTTGTCGCTGCTGCTGCTGTGGGTGGATCTGTCTGTCTCTCTGTGTAAAGAAATACAAAACAGAATTATTTTTCATTTTGGAATCGTGCTGCTGCTGACATGATATTAAGAATAAAAAAAATATATTTCTGGTCTAGCATCCTGAGTTTGGCTCTTGCATCCTTCTGCTATCCAGATTCAAGTCGTCCGTTTTGCCTGAAGGCAGTACGCAAAATCCAACCTGGGGCCCGTTACGGCAGGAGATCAGCAACTGGTGCTCATGCAAAATGCTAACTCAGAGGTGGAAAATGGTCCCTTGTTTGCAGACGAGCTGATCTAAGCCCTTTTTTGCCAGGATATTACCAATTGCACAATTATGCATGGAACAGCAATTGGGAGGTCTCTTTTAAATAGTAACACACCAGGGGGCTTGCCTTCGCTACGTGCTTTCTCTCCCAGCATTTGTCACTATTTCTGTTCAGTTCCAGTAATGCTGGCCATGTAGGAACACTGGCTTATGCACTGTGCCTGTTAAAGTAGTCTGGTTTGCATGTAACCAGGCTATGCAACCCCAATCCTAAATGTGTAGAACACCCTTGTAAGAGTAATTAGGGGTGGATCCTGCTTGCTTAAGCATAGAGACTATTTTACATGACCTAAGATATCTGCTGTATCCACATGGGAGTGGTGGATAGGATACAGGATGCCCAGTAACTGGAATGCCCCCCCAGAGACCAGAAGAGATGCCCAAGGCCACATAAGTGTTTCCTACTCTAGAGTTATCCTTATGTTTAAGGAAACTAATTCCAGTCACTGCTGCAAGCTTGGCTTTTACAGGAAAGCCAGACTCTCTTTGGTTAAATCCCTTCCAGAATCACAGACAGAGGTGGATTAATGTATTGCCGGCACAGGTCTGGACCATGCATCCAGGCACCCCAGCACCGTCTGAGAGGGAGTTTCCTAATTTAAGACTTGTAAGGATGCCCTGTATCTTCATAGTGCTCGTTAAAGTGTTACAGCTGTAATGAATTCATCTTCATTACACACTTGGGAGGTAGAGGAGTACTCTTGTCCCTGTAAAAGGCTGACAGATAAAAGGAGGCAGAGAATCAGAGTGACTCAGACCAGGCGCAGAGCCTGAAAAGTAATTACATGCCTAAACAGCTTTGGGAAGAAGCGTCTAAGTGGCAGATCTGGGGCTTGAACCTCTGTCAGCCCCCTCAGGACCAAATCTTTCTTCTTGTGCTGTGATGGTACGGATCAGAACTCCTCAATTATTTACAAATCCTATAGCCGCAGGTATGCACACACACACGCACCGCTCCCCTGGAGACGGGAATTGATTCGGATAAGGCTGCAGCTGACCTGAGCTGTCATTTGTACTGCTAATCCAGCTCAAATCAGACTTGTTTCTTTCCCCGGGGACGAGAAAAGGTACTGCAGTTTCCACTGCAAAGAATTTATTTTCAGTTTTCTTACACTTGTTCATTACAATGTTTGGGAAAACACTGGATTTCCTAGGGGAAAGATGATCTTCTGGCATTTTTCTGGCACAGCTAAAAGAAGAAAGTATCTGAAATTCCTTGAAAACTGATCAGGGGATTTTTTTAATTTTTTTTTTTTTTTTTTTTTAACTGAATAGAGAGGTTTGCAAAGATTAGGTAAGGGATTTAAAACCCCATGTGACTGCACCTCAGAGGTGCTAACATAGCTTTGCACCACTCTCATTGCGCAGCTGGTACGGTTGGTGGTACAGGTCAATAGAACGAGTGCTTAGAGATTAGACATTTTTCAGACTTGCTAGTGCTGTGCTTCAAATGAACAAGGGTTTCTTCATGTCTGTTAACGAATTCACTTTGACCATCTTGTACATGGGTGTATCACCCAGGAGCAGCTGGAGCGCATGCACATGTTGCCTTCTGTACTGCAAGCCTCCCCAAACCACATACATCCCAGCAGGGATGGGACCCACTGAGACTCCTCCCGCATCTCCTGAATCCTCTCCCCCAGAGCTGTGGCCGGTTTGGGTCCCAATCTAAATGCCCAGTACACAGACCACAACTCCAAAATACTCCCTCCGGCTCCAACCAGCCACTATCACATGTTTCTGTATGTGATGTTCAGAGATTTAGCTTGGGATAAAGCAACTGGTTTTGAAACTCATCTGAAACACAGGTTTGAATTAGAACTGAACCACAATGATGCAAGACTGGACAGGCTCAGTGGTGAGCTCCAGCGCCCATCCTCATTGATTTTCTTGGAGGGATAATGATGCAAAATCCATTTTTTTACTCCTGACATTAGTTCTACTTAGTCTCTTTGCGATTATTTTCTCTGGGCACAGCAGGGTAAATTGATCTACAAAATATTTGCAGGGATGGTAGAGGATTAAGTATCTCACACAGACAGTTCAATGCAACAGTTGTTACCCAGGACGGCGGAGAGAAAAACAGGGTGGGGTAAGGGAGTTGTTCATTTTCCTTCTACTAAGGTCAGCCTTAAATAACTCTCCCACCTCCCTCGGAGGCCAAGACAAGATAATAAGGACAAAAATGTCAGAGCAAAGCATGGGGCCCCTCTATTTACAGCAAAGGCCAAATCGCTAACCAACAGATCGGCGCTTGCTTTCTAAACACCGATAAGCGGCAACTTTGAATTAACGGTCCCGGTTCCTCCGCTGCTGTAAATCAGCCTGACCCTGACTGCCCGCGGCACCCCAGTGCCTCCCCCCGGCCAGGGGCTCCCTGGCAGGAGGAGGGGGCTGCAGTGGTGGACTCACCCCTCCTGGCCCCCGGAGATCCCTGTGCCTGGCTCCAAACACTCCCCCGCCTCCCCCTCCCCAGCCCCCTAACACTAACAAGCCTTATCAGTAGGATTTACACCTCCTTGTCTAGGAACCCGTAGACAAGCCTATGGACCAGTTACCAGTGTGCATCCAAATCCCTAAAGTAGCTTTAAGTGCTCAAAATGATCCACTTATCCAGCGATAATTAATGATATTGGACCTGGGTGTCCCCATGCCCTGGCAGGGGAGATCAGAGCGCTCTGCAGCAGGGTCTGGCCAACCACGAGTCGGGAGGGGGTCGGCCCTTCTGCAAGTCTTTGACACCTCCTGGCCCTGATGGAGCATCCCAGAAGTTAGGAGTAACCAGCGTAGCTGGTCATAATGCCAGGGAGATGGAAGCCTGGGAGCACCTGCCGCTCAGAAGAGCAATGATGAGTTGGGCTTGTTCGCTGCCAGATGCCGTGTTAGGAAAGTTCCTTTGGTGCAGAGCTATGCTGGTCAGCAAAACACCAATTCCCATGCGGATGATGCTGTGGGAGTGATGGGGAAGGAGGAAGAAATCACAGCTCCTGTCTCAGGTCCCAACACAGCTGGAGGCATCTGAAGTGCTAAAGCTTGGAGCACCCTGTGAAGGCAAAAACGTGAGCGGCACCTCCAGATGGCATCTCCACATCTTGTGGAGAAAAGGGGGGCCTCAGAGCAGTGGCATCAGGACAGTGTTAACCAAAAACTCCAAGAGCACTATAATAGCAAAACAAGGGCTTTTAAAGTAAAGTGTATTCTAGAAAATGGAGTCTCAAAGCTTCATACTGAAACTCAGCAAAAAGTGCGGTGCAAGAATGAGTATGCTGTTCCTCAATGTCCTCTTACAGTGTCACTTGCAGCCCCCAATTTTGTCATCAGCGAAACCGTGGCAGATGTCCACAGTGTACCCACAGCTGCAAAGATGAGCAGTGGCAGCAAATACAGAAGTGTGCAACATGATCATTTATTTTCAATCCATGAGACAACTTTACAGCAGAGGACAAATCCAGTCTGAGCCAGCAGAAACAATTCCTTCTTTTTTTTTTTTTTTTTTGCATTTCTCTCCTTATCCCCTTGCTGCCTCAGCTGGTTACAGCACACATTACTTTCTGCTGTGTCTGCTGCCTTTTGGTGGCCTGCCCATGCTTTCCAGCGTTATGGCCAAGGACCAGGTTTTCTTCTCTATTTTATGAAAGGCTTCTCCAGGTCATCCATGCCTTTGCTTTCCAAATGGTGCCTGTGATGCCACCTGCTGTGGAAGCCATGGTGATGGCACCATGAGACTTTACTGCCTACAGCTGTGGACACTGAAGAAGACTTCCTGATGGACTCAATGGTCCCTCTCATGGTTGTTTCCTGAGGACCAGGTCAAGATCATCTTTGGTTCTTCTCATGGACTTGCATGACATGAAAAGGACAGATGTAGTATCAGTGCTGAAAATGTGTACTTTTGGATTGGTGCTGATCAGGCTACTTTTCCAGTGCTTCTCCACTCCGTGAAAATTGTTGCTTTTGCTGTTCATTACTTGTCCTCTAGCAGGGTGTCATCATCTCTTCTAATGTTTCTCTATCTATGCCAAGGATTACTTTTGGGCCATTAATAGCCACAGATTTTATCTTCTCCTTATTGATAAACAAACTAATTTGTTCTACTGTGTCTGCTAATAGCTGTGTCTAGGAACTATTAGCAGCTCTTAGGTGCTATTTTTCTCCTCTACTTTCTCAAAAAATATGTGGCCAGTAATATTTTAATGGGGTTAAAAGGAGCATACCTGTTTTTTCCACCTATATTTATAACCTTGCCTATGCTCTTCCCAAGGTAGATGGGAAAGATTTTGGGAGCTGTACTCTACAGATCATTAAACTTGGTCTATTTTGATTGAGTAGCTGTACTTGTATAGAGGTTTGAGCCTGCAGAGGCCATGGGTGCTTGAGTGAGGTGCAGCCAAACCAGTTTGTAGGTGCCATGGCCCCAGGTGAGCTGGGCTGGCCACAGGTCAGCATTTCCCTGCTGAGAAATGTGATGTGCTCAGGAGGGGTGGCCAGAGGGTTTAGGTCACAGGAGGCCCTTCTTAGAGCCACAGCACACCTGGGAAACTCCCTCATCCTCTAATGAAAGCTGCTGGCTCTTTGGAGTTGCTCCCTGGAGCATCTTCTACCAGTGAGCTGCATCTCCAGAGGTGTGGATGTACTCATGACCCTCTCCACTGTTAGCAGCTAACCCAAAGGTGACAGAAACCAATGGGTACACCTGGTTGGTTACACTGGGCTTTGGGTTACACCCTCTGGTTTATGAATCAATCCTTTGTGCTCTAAGCAGCAAGATAATGTCCCTGGCCTGGAAGAGCCTAGAAAATTGTGAAATCCATGGTCTGGCAGGAGCATCCCCCTTGGGCCTGACGGCTGGCGGGGTGATGGGGATGGCTCACATGCCCTGTACCCTGGCAGCTGCCTGGATTAGTTTGTAGAAGCAGCTGAGATTACTTGTATCCCAGTGAGTGGCCCTCTCCTCTGCTTGCACAATGCCCCTTTTGAAGCAAGGGCATCTCTCATTGTGTGGCTCCAGATAAGCTGCAGAGCCTCACCCTTTTCTATAGCAGCCCCCTCTCCCCACTGAGCACATGGCGGCTGCCCTGCCTGCCACGTATCTCTGCAGGCATTGCAGGATTTGGTTGCAAGCATTCCCGTGATTAAGCACCCTCCTCAGTGACAGGTTCACCTTCCCGCCCTTTGTCTCATGCCACTGCTGCTGGCAGGACAGTCACACGCTGCCGCTCCATGCGTGCTGGGACATGCCAACAGGAACACAGCTGCTGGAAACCACATGGAGACAAGGAGCACCAAGGATGCCGGCTTCCCCGCTCCGTGCCACACCTTCAGCTGCTGCTACACCCCGCATGGGGAGCAGAGCAAAGCCTGGAGGGGGCAACTGCTGGGCCCCGGGGGGTCCCCATTTCCCCACGCTGAGTGAAAAACTATACCTCTGTAGCTCAGACGGCCCGTGTGCTTGAATGCATTGCCACAACTACATATCCTCAGCTACCAGTGGCCATACTGGGGCACCTCCCAGGGGCTGGCCACCCCTAAAAGCTGCTCTTGGGGGTGCAGACCCCTCCGGGTGCCTTGGGGCCGTGTTTCAGCAGGCCGCTGGCACAGCACAGGGGTGCGTTGGCAGGCAAGGCCTCCTCTGGGGCTATTCGTTTCACAAGCCACCAAATTCTCCTTCCAGGGAAAAGGAGGCACGCAGTCACCACCGCATTGCTCTCTGCTCTGCTTTTGGGGCAGCACACACCCAGGGATGGGCAGAGCAGCCCTGGCAGTGGCTGCCAAACATGAGAGCAGCGGCAGGGATGTGGGTGGCGTTTTGGGGTCCCCGGGTGCTCTCCGAGAACTCACTCACCTCCAGACTTGACCTTTGCTGTCAGTAAAACTTGCACAAACTTGTAATTGTTAACTAGTTTCCTCATAGTGGTCTTGTTATTTTTTCAGGACAGCATTCGACAATGCTAGACATCTACAGTAGTAAAGATTTTATTGTGCTGGCAACGGACTGTAAAACTTGATTACATGACACCAGGGATTGCCTAAACCTTGTCCCCACTGATGCAACTGCTCGGAGTCAGGGGGATGTGAGTGAGGGAGGTGGCTTCGAGTCATGTCCAGAGATGGTTTAGCACTAAGGGCAGGAGTCAGGAGCAGACCACTCCCATCCAGTTGCTCCCACCCTTTGGCCAAGTGAGCGCAACATGGAGCTGAGGATCTAGGGGGATCACAGGAGGCACATCTAGCCGAAATGATGGATGAGCATTTGGTCCATCACTGCCTGATTACATGAAAATCATGGGGAAGCCCAACCTGGAAGGAGTGAGCTAAGATTTTTCTGTAGAAAAATATTTTCCGTTGAGAAACTGGCTCCCCTGTTGGCCCCCTCTCTCAGTTTGCTGCTGACATGGGAATTTTCCCTCTAAGACAAAACTTTCTGCAGTTTATGTCCATTTTATATCCATTTATATCACTGCTAGCATTTTTTATATTCCACAGGACCATTTATGGTAAGAAAATACAGTTTCCAATAAATAATCAAAGTGATCATATTTTGGAAGAGGAAAAAAAAAATCATAGTAGGAAACTTTTGCAAAAATAGTGGCCTGTGCTGAACTTTGAGCCAGCATGATATCTTTTTTTCCTTCCAATAAATCTTCTGGCTTATTTCTGCACCCAAACTACAGTGAGCCAAGAGGGATTCCTGAATGCTTGGGTACAGTCAGCCCTTCCCCTGCTGGGGCATGCTGCAGAAATGCCACAAGCTTTTCAAAGCTATCTCCAGGATTTGGTTAGCCAAGAATGAAAGAAGCAACAGACTAATAACATGGCACTTCCAACACAAAATAAAATAGCCTTTTTTGCTACACCAGCGGGGTAAGCTCCAGGGAAGGTGGAAGCCCAGCAGGGAATCTACCTAGAAGGGAGAAGATAGTAGACAGAGGATCCTCCTTACAAAGTCCCAATAAAACATGAGTTCAGGTGAGCTCAGGTAATGTTCAAAAGTCCAAGAAGGAAAATGTTAAATGGCAAATCTCAGCATGTGGTTAACCTGGGGAACACCCTGCTCCAGAGCTTTTCCAAGGCGACTACTGGACTGAGGTCCATCGGATCTCACCCAGTGTGGTGATAGCAGGAACGTGACTGCAAAGGGGGTTCTGCAGTTCGCCCCCTTTGTGTGTGGGCTCCCTGCTCTGGAGGAAGCGTGAGTGGCACAAGGCTTCTGTGCCTAGCTTTGACAACCTACTTCAAATGGGGTAAAATGCCAGGTTTTGTCCTGCATAGCTGTTAGTTCTCCATCTTCTCGCAGTAGAAAGAAGGTCTGAGTAAGTGAATTCCCTGTACTCATATCTTGCTGAAACCTGAGACCCTCTTCATGGGTATACCACTAGGTCATTCAAGTACATCTGATATCTTTTTTGAGGAGAGGGGAGAGAGAGATAGTGTTACATATCGTGCAGAAATGCTCTTAACTGTAGCTGAGCATCACAACTTGGATTTATTAGCAGGAGGCCAAAAGACCTACATGGCAGGGGATGTAACTGATAACCATGTCTCATATCCGTTTGAGCAAATGAGTCCCCTCCGTGTATGCTCATCAGAGATTTAGCACTTCTCACGAGCCTTTTTGCAATCACAGTCATTTAGCAAACATATGATACTTCACACTTACAGCCATGACAGGGGCATATGGGACTTCCTACCTCCTAGATGCTGATGGATGGAATTGCTTTGGCTATGCAAGAAATCAAGGGTCTGGTTCAAGTCTCAAGGCATTCTGCTGATTTTGGTGAACTTCCTTCTGATTTATACTGTGTATGGAGAATTAGGCTTATTCTAAGTTAAACAAGCAGCAGAATTCAAACAGATGAAAATGTCTCCTTTTCAGTGGTGCTGAGCACTTGTAGTCTCAAAATTTAGAGCAATGGGAAGTTTGAAGATCATCTCATCCCCAGCATTTAAAATGGGCCTTTTCAGGCAGGGAAAAAAAAAAAAGTATACTTTAAGCATGCTATTGGTGGCAGAAAAGTTGAGCACAGACGTATCCAAAAAATGGGGTAATGATGTGAAAGAGAGCGAGCTAGATCTGTTGCCAAAATCAGACCCATGAAAGCCAATGGACCACCCCTGGCCCATCACCTCCTATTAAAAACAAATCTACCAGCCCGAATGGAGATAATCAGCTATCTCCTTGTTTTCACTGTGATTTACCAGAAATGTTTCTTGGTGTCGAAGACACAGTTTCAGGCAGAGCTCCAGAGAGAAGAGCTGAGGTGCTCAGAGCTCTCCCCTGCAAACAGCTCTGCTAAATCCCAAACAGGAATCTGAAGGGACATCTGGCAGATGAGAGAGGGGACCTACCTGGGCAAAAGGGGAAAGGCTTATTTTTTCACATACAAAATTTCAAATGCTCTAACAACTCTGGTCCTGTGCTGAGCTAAAACAACCACCCAAGGTCTCCTGCAAAATGCAGATGTTATTTCTCCCCCAGCCCAAGCCGTGGACGCGTGTCTCTTGCTGTGCGCCGCATGGCCAGCGAGCGGGGCAGCAGACAGCCTCAGTGCAATAATGTGTTTTCCTTCCTCTAACACCTGACAGTAGCATGGTCTCACCGACAACTTGGTGCCATCACTGCATACTTTCCAAGGTAATATTAATCAAACAGATTAACATGTTTGCCTTTAATTTTACATTTTAGAAACAGCTGTTGAGCCAACTCAATACCAGCAATGCCTATTGCCAGCATTAGTGTCATTAGTAATCATTGCAGCTGTAATAGCACCATTATCTCCTGCTAAAAGGGTCACTGATGGCTCAGGACAGAGCTTCAGGAAAGCAAAAACAGGTCGGTGAAATGGGATGGAAACTGCAAACTGTTGCTTCTGTCTTAACCTGCCTAAAGACCTGTTGATGCTACGTAGAGGGAAATTAATGTGCACAAGCAGCAAAAATTTTGGTGAGAGTGTCATCGAGGAGGTGGGGCTTCTGCCAGCTCTTGTGTCACTTGGACTAATGTAAAGCATATAAATATGGGAAAGAGGGAATGGGGATATTACTACCAATCAAACAGCCTTCATCTCTCAGAGCAAAATTCTTCCCATCTCTTGCTACCACTTCTTTGGGTAAGTGCGATTGCTGCTCTTTTAGCTTCTACCTGTTTTGCAGAGCTGTTTTCTCAGGTTGATGTGGCTGGCTCGCTAGTCCAAGAAAATGAGGTCTCCTTGGGTCTTTCAGCACATTGTGTTGGTTTTGGGCCATCACCATAAAGAACAGACCCTTCTGACTTGGAAGAGAGGGTTTTTCCTCCAAAGATGTCTGCTGATCTCAGCTCTCCTGGGCACATATGCTACAGGGCTCAGTGGGATGGCTCCTCCAGTCTATGCTCCTCCAGATGTCCCCCCCTCCTCCAGGGGAAAGACAGCAGGGAGGCCAGGACTGATGTGAGCATGCAGATGGAGATGGACTTCTGGTTATAATCATTAGTCATTTACTGTGACTGATGCAGAAATCTCTCCTTTCCTCTCGATCTAGGGCATCTTTAGAAGGTCCATCTGCTACTTTGGTCTCATTTTCATACCAAAGGAGCTGAAGGACATAAGATACTTGACGATGACCTATTTCTCCCTCCTAGACTTCCCTGTGTCTCCTCTGCCTCTTAATCCTAGGCCTCACCCTGCTCACCATGGCTCTCTGGATCCGATCGCTGCCTCTCCTGGCCCTTCTCGCTCTTTCCAGCCCGGGGACCAGTCAAGCGGCTGCCAACCAGCACCTCTGTGGCTCCCACTTGGTGGAGGCTCTCTACCTGGTGTGCGGAGAACGGGGTTTCTTCTACTCCCCCAAAGCCCGAAGGGACATTGAGCAGCCTCTAGGTAAGTCAGGCTGACCTTGAATGCAGATGTGTGCTATGCGATACAAAAGGCAACAAACGCCTATCTTTGACGGTGACACTAGGAATGTCCTTGATGGGGAATGCCAGGAATACCTTTAACATACCAACAGCTTCACACTGCCAATGAAAAGTTCTTCAGGTTAAAAAGGCAGATGGGAGGGCCGGCAGGGAAAGAGGATTTATGAAGCAAAAGGAATTGTGGCTGAAAGCTCAAACTTGTCTATTCCTTTGTGTGGCCATTATACTAGCCTGGAGTGTTCATAGAAAATAAAGGTGGAAGGAACCCAGGAAGCCTCCTTCTGCCCCAAGACAGGATCAGTTTTCCCCGTCCTATTCCTGACCCATGCTTGTCTAGTATGTTCATAAAAACCTCCAGTGAGGAAGCTGCTTCTGCCTTCTGAAACTGCCCGTTCCCATGCTTAACTGACCTTCTGCTTAAGTGTTTCTTCCCATAACCTGAACGTCCCTTGCTGTAAATGATTTCTTGTCTTCTCTATAGTGGACATGGGGAAGAGTACACACCTTTCTTCTTTATGTCTGCTTTTCAAAATATTTGAAGACTGCTCCCATGTCTAGTGTTAACCTGCTTTCAGCTCAATCCCCTCTACAGCCCCCACTACCTTCTTAGGCCATATTTTCTATATCTCTGTCCATGCAAATTGTTCTGCATTTAGTCCACATCCTTCCTGACTGGTGATGCCAGGAGCAGCACACAGGACCTCAGCTGAGGCCTTGCCAGTGCCAGGTAGAGTGACCAAACTGGAAGAATGACATTGCATGTTTTTCACACCATGTTCCTGCCTACACAGGTGTCTTGCCTGTTTTAAAGCAGCACTGTACTGTGGCTTGATAGTGATCACTGTCTCTTTTGGATGCCTCAGCCCTCTCTTGGGTATATCAGCAGTCCTTGAAGGACCGCTGTCACAGTCAAACCCTCATCCTGGATGCACAATGCAGTCTTCCTGCCTACCTTTAGCATCTTTCCCAGTTCTTTACTGAACAACATCCCATCTTTTCAGTATTTCTATAGTTTCAAAGGTAATTTTTAGTACTAATCTTGCCCTTCAGGAGGCTTGCAGCCCCTGCAGCTTTATGTCGCCTCTTATTTCATGGCGGTGAAATGCTGGTGGTGCTGCTTTGGTTCATCTCCTTAGGATTCCTGGACTACTGATGAGTGCAAGGGCTGGGAGGCAGGAGGAGATGACAGCCCTGCCCACACGCCCTTGGTGCCTGGCCAGTGCCCATGGTCCTGCACTTTGTGTCTGCATGGCAGTGCAGGTGGGATGAGGCAGACCAGAGAACTGCTCTTCAACATGGTGTTTGTATCTAGATGGGGTCAGGGCTTGTAATTCTCCAGCTGTAATGCAAGGATGATGTCTCTCCTGGAGACGGGTAACTGCAGTTCCTCTCAGCTTTAGCTCCTCTATGAATCCAGCAAGTACACTCTCTCTTCTGTCTTCCAAGCTACTAATGGAGACTTCGAATAGATAAATGCAGAAGAGACCCCTGCCAAATCCCAGTCATTTCAACCCTCTCATTTCAAGATGGACCATTACTTAATCTCTCCTGACTATGAAACGCCTCTCCTACCAGTTCTCTTCCCATCACACACTGGTTTAATTTGTGTCCTATTCCTTCTCCTGCATATGCCAACATCCCATGAAAGTGGGATGAAGACAGAAGTCTTCAGAAGATGAAGCAAGGTAATGTCGTAGCAGAGGGTTTGCCATGATTTGTTTTGAATGGCTAGCTGGGCTGTTAGTTGCTCCCTTCTCTGATGATTTTTTTCTGAAGAACAGCATGAATGGGTTGGAAGTTTTGTTAGCCAATTCCCTAACTACTGTATTGAGAATATCATCAGGGCCAATCAGTTTGAAAGTATCTGAGGCCTTTCTACCTCTTGTTCCAGGATTTTTGCCTGAGCCACCACCTCTTTGTCACACAAGCTGGTTGTGTTTACAGTCTGCTCACAGCTGGTTTGAAGGATGAAGACAAGTAAATCACAAAATATTGACTACCTATTTCCTCTTCTACTTAATGTCAGACCAAACCTTTCCTAAATTTTCCTCCTAGCACTAGCATAATGATTTCTTGTTACTCTTGTGCCTCGTTCATTGCGTCACACTTTGGGGGCTTGGGGATTTTGCATCTTGTGCTGTACTTTCGTATTGCTCTAGAAACCTCATCTTATTCTTGCTTTCCAGGCATTTTCTTTTTGCTGTTAGGGCCTCTTTTCTTCCTACAGGAAAAGTCACTGATTTATTTGTAATTTTCTATATTTTCATTGGGCAACTAAAACTGGAACAATTCTGTCCACAACTTTTCAAGTTCCCACCAGCAAATGAGACATTCTGTTGAGTTTTGTCTGTATCCAAATATGCCAATTCATCATTCTTTCTAAAAACTCATCCCCAGCTGTGAACACGGACACACACAAACACTTTTGCCATCGGCTCGAGGCTACATCCAGGCAGCCAACAGGAGCAGGCTGTTCAGGACCAGCTGGGAAATGCCTCCAGCCCCAGGAGTGGACTGTCCTTGTAATCCCACAGACATCCCAGTTGTTTGCCCAGGCTCCCAGAAGAGTGGGTAACTGCCTGAGGGGCTGCAGTCCCACATAACTCATTGCTCTGGAGCAGACCAGCCCATTTTATCGTCCTATTTACTAGCTGCTCACCCCAGGGAGGGTGCAGGTTTCTCTTCTTCTGCACATGCCTGCCTCAATAAAGCCTCTATATTTCCTTGTCCCTCACACTGCTGATATCCACTCAGCTTGGCTCCTTCGAAGCACCATAGGATTATTCTGGGAGAGAAAACACAGCCTGAAGGTGCTACAAGCAGCATCAACCCAGGAAAACCTTTGCAACTTCCTCCTAATTTTCCAGTCAACTCTGGCTTTAAAATCTGGTGTCTGCATAGGGTGTTCCCACAGGGCTCAGCAGTCAGGGATGATAATGTGTGATGTCCCATGGCTTATCTTTTTCTTCCCTGACAGTGAGCAGTCCCTTGCATGGTGAGGTAGGAGAGCTGCCCTTCCAGCAGGAGGAGTTTGAGAAAGTGAAGCGAGGGATCGTTGAGCAATGCTGCCACAACACGTGCTCCCTGTACCAGCTGGAAAACTACTGCAACTAGCGGCAAGGCCAGCAGCAAGGAGCTCGCAGGCCATGGGCAGGAACACGCACTTATGCTACTGCACCTTCAAAGCAATTGAATAAAGGTTGTGGATCTATTCAAAGGACTGTGCTGGTTCATGTGTCCACGTCTTGGGGAGGGGGCATTGATGTCTACTTTAGGGTGTTGTTGTCTGTGCTTGGGTAAGGCAGTTTTAAAAGGTCCTGGAGCCACCCATCATGTCACACTATCCTTCTGCTGTCCAAGTGAACTCCTGGGGAGGGAGGGAGGGAGAGAGGAAGGAGAGTTACACAGCACTGGAGTGGGTATGCAGAGCACCCGGTACCCCCAGTGCCCAGGTGGAGAAGAGGAGTGGGCAGAGAGGTTTGAATAAGATTTCTCTTTCTAGGGAAATGTTACAGGGGAATATCTGTGGCAATGTCATGCTGATCAACTTCCTGCAGTTCACAGCCCAAATATAGCGAGGCAGCTGGGAGACCAAACTTCCTCAGCTGCATAATGGAAACAGTTCAGATTAAGCAAAAAAATTAAGTCACCTATTAATTGTACCCAGAAAAATCATGGACGACCGCCACAACCAATTTAGAAAGTGTGTCCAGTTCCCCCTTCTGCTTGTGGGAGGCCCAGGCAGAGTCCCTGCTGTGGGACATGCTTGTCATTCACAAGTATTTGACAAATCATGTGCAGAACGCGGATTTCATCCAAAAGGAGTTTTGAGTATATTGGCCAAGAGCTGGGCATTTCAGAGTTGCTGCAAACCTCTTTCAAGTATCTGGCCCCAAAATCACCGCTTTCTGGGAGGAAAAGCTGCCACAGCAATGCCAGCTGGCTGGGGTGGCAGAGAGTGTGGGGAAGGGTCACGTCCCCTCTGGCGAGGGACTCCTGTGTCAGCGTAGTGGAAGCCATGCAGGAGGTCTCCATGGCATGCATGCAGCCTGGCAGAGGTGGCAGCAGTGGCAGGGGCTGCATTTTGCTGGTGGAAGATTTTGAAAGCTGCTCTGAGAGGAGGCTGTGATTTTAACAGCTTCTTTTCCCAAAACAGATCCGACTGCCTCCATCAGAGCTGTACAGATGGAAGCTGCCATCTCACCCCTGCCAGGATGCGTTGCTCCCGCTCCAATCACAAGCACAAAACTGGCAAAACAACTGCAAATTGAAGGGCTGGAAGAGCAGCCAGAGGAGCTGCTGAGAAGAAGACACAGCCATAAAATAGGAAATCAGAAAGCACCAGCGATTCCCCATGGTGACCCTCCATACAGGCTTCCTTGATGCATCCAAGAGCCCGTGACAGGGGCCCCCTCCTGCAGCTGCTACACCAGTGCTGCTCTGCCAATAATGCTCCCCCTGGCCCCTCTTCCACCCCTCTCCATCACCCCTTCCTCCGAGCCCTGCTGAATATTCCCAGGAGCAGAGCTTGCAACCGTGACAGGCAGCCTTGGGCCAAAATCTTGTGGTTATGAAAACATGGCAAGATGTTTGCTGTTTCTGAGCTACTTGGCTCCCACCAAACCTCACAGCATATAGCTCCGGTGGTTTCTAAAGGGTACTCTCTAGAAACAATTCCGTACCTGTCCTGGTGCCTCATGAGATCAGCACTGGTGTTACTGCAGTAAAAATAGCAGAGCTACTGCTCATGGTAAGGCCACCATCATATTCAGGCACACAGCGCAGTTCCAGCAATCCCATACATCCATCCATCCCAAGGAGATGCCACCCTGGTCCCAAAGGCAGAGCATTGGGTCCACTTACATGGTCTGGAGGGCAAGTACATCCAAGAGAAGTGCTCCCCTTCACAGCTGAAAACCCAAGACTTGTTGGAGTCACTCAGACTTATCCTGCATCACCTAGGACCGAGATCCTGCACTCAGCGTCAGGAGTCCAGGAAAGCAAGTGTGCAGAGAGGCTCTTCTGAGACAAGACCGAGACTTTCTAGTGCAAATCTGAGATTTCTGTCTGTACCCACCTGACAAAATTGTACAGGTCTGCTGAGGGGAAAGGGTGGAAGTATGGATACTGGAAGAGAAAGAGGTGGAGTAGGAGGAACCTTGAGTGCCTGACTACCAGACTAGTATTAGCACTTCTCCAGGTGCTGCATAGTGGTGATGGAAACAGCTGTGAGAATAGGGATATAGCCAAGTCTGTGGAGATACCTCTGGCTTCTCTAGCAATGGGGCACATGGGTCACGCCAAGAACAGGCACAGACCGGAGCAGTCTAGAGCGCTCACTCGTAATAGCAGAGCTGCATCTTGCGTTACAGAGATAGCCTACAAGTGTTCAGCACCAAAGGGACCAGCAGTCACTTGCAGCAAGGTCAAGCTCCTGCAACAGAGCATGGTGGTTCCTGCGTCCACCCCAGAGCTGTTTATCTGCTGGCACTCCTGCTCTGGCAGCTATGCCTGGGCGAGGACAGCTCTTCGGAGTGCCCAGCTTGTTTCCTGCCCTCTGCCATTGTTTGGTTTGCTCATTTGTTTGTTTGCTTTTTCTGAATGCTCTCAATTAGGACTGGTTGGGAAATTGCAAATGCCACGTTTCTTGCTGGAAAATGTTGGTTCATCAAAATCAGCACTTCTTGCAGGATGGGACTGGTTTTAACAAGGAAGGATTCGAAGGGATGAAGGGACGCGGGAGGTTCAGGTGCCTGCTCTGCAGGCATCATCCTCTGCACCCGTTTGCCCAAGACCACATGCTAACTGCCAGGCTCTGGGTTACCCGGGGGTAGACTTGTTTCCTTCTGCTGAAAAATTCCAGGAGGTTTCAGCAAACACATAGTGGGAATTGTTTTGAAATCTTAAGATGGGGCAGGACCATCCTCTCCTACCCAGCTCAAGATGCAGTCCAATATTTTCTTGACAGGTTTAGTTGTTGGACAAGATGAGGGTCTGGAAACACTGGGTGCCCAGCTGGTGATTACCCAGGGCTGGAGCAAAAGAGATAAGGATGAGGAGCAGAAAGGGGCTGTGATGGACATTCCCCACCATTCCCCTGCCTTTGTGCCTCCTAGGAAAAGGAGTCAGCAGGTCCCTTTGTGGAGAAGGGAAGAGGAGGAAGTGGTGACCACCTAGGGTTGGGGAGGGAGGGATGGCCTCACATTTGCTTTGGGGACCCAGGCAGTCTGAGCTCTCTGCAGAGCACATGCAGCTGCCATTGCTCCCTTCCTCCCCAAAGCAAGAGCAGTCCCGGAGCCATACGGCATACGGTGAGCTACACTGCTCGCTGGGAGGTGCAGAAGAGAATACTGCATCAATTTAAAAGCTGTAGAAAATCTAAAAAAAAAAAAAAAGTCCTTATGAATACACTTTGCTTTCCAGAACTGAAAATAACATAAAGGGCCAGCTCTTCACTTTTTAAAAGCTGCAGCAAGGTGAAGGCCAAAGGAGAACAAAGGTACTTTTTCCCCTTTTTTCTGGGACTCCAGGGAAGGAAGCCTGAAGGCAACCCTACGTACTTTCCACACTGCGGCACACAGCTCCTCAGCTTGCAAACATGATGCTGCTGGCTTGCTGACCCTGTGCTGTGGCAGGGCCAGCAGCTTTAGCCCCCTACCCCACCCAAACCTGAAGGTGGACAACAGTCCAAGGTGTCCTTAACCGTGGTCCAGGATGGGATCTCTTTATAAAGCCACCCTCAAACCCCTGTACCCTCACCCAGGCCATTTCCTGCTCTCAGATGTGCTTGGGAGATGCCAGATCTTATGAATTCCTGCAGGAGAAGTGACTCAGGGACAGGGAATGCTGCATCCATTGACCTCCCTCCCCGCTACTCCTCCTGCCGGGCTTTGTATTGTGATCTTTGGGAAGCAAATGCATCCAGCCCCCTTTATTCTGACTCAGCAGTTACTTTGAAGTGATTTTTGTGGTAGCGGTGGGGCATCATGCCCGGCTAAAATATCTTGGCTCTGCTACTCTTGCAACAAACTTCCAAAGGTCTCATGCTAGCGGTGGAGGGCAATTTGAAGAGAATGCAAATAAAGGCTTCGGTTCATTCATGCTGCTTGAATAAAGAATTGAAAGCTGAGCCGCAGAGGGGATTGCAAGACAAATTCTTTGGGCTGCCTGCCTAAAAAAGACAGGACCAAAGTTGCCCCTGTTTCCCGTGTGCAGGAACCCTTACCCAAAAGGGGTCCACTCCGGTTTTGAGGAAAGGGGAATGATGCTCACAGAAATGGGAATGGAGGGGAGCTGCTGCAGGGCACCGACTGGCAGGGTCCCCGATGGTCGGGTGACAGACCTTGTCCTCCAGGTTGCTGGATGGGCTGTGCCACTCTGGCTTATCTGCAGAGGAAGGGAAGGCTACCACTTTCCCGGAGCTAATCCGACTGTATTATTTCCTTTTCCGGGAAGCCACAGACAGAAGAATGCTGTCTATTACCCTGGGAACTCACAGATTCACTTTATATAAGAACTAGCCAGACTATACCCTGGAATTTATTTTTTTTTAGCCATCTTATCAGCTTTTTAGGAAATTTTAAACCTGCTTACAGCCTCTCTCCTTATCTGCAGTGTGATTCCTTAATAACTGACTTGCAGCAATGTCTTGAGTTAGAAAGCATGCACTGAGCAGATTCAGTGTTAACACCCCAAATTCCCTCTGATTTAGACTGACCTTACCAATTTTGAACAAAAAATAGCCCTTCTTCCTTCTCCTTTCACCTTGGACAGGAAGAAAGCTTTAGGTCAGGCTATAAATTGATCTGGAAAGTCATTGCCAGTGCATTGTCTCTGGGTGAATTATTCCTGTGTGCAGTAGGAAGGAAGGAGGCCGATTTTTTTCCAAGCCCAATGCCAGCCTGGCTCTCGCATTCCCCTGGTCCTGTTGGGCAGAGCAGGTGGGAACAGATCCGGGACAATAACGGGAAGCGAAGCAAGCCCATAGGAGCACACAAGGAAATGATCTGAGCCTTAATCCTTTCCCTCCTTCTCCAGCCAGCTTCATAACTTCAGGGAGGTGAATGAAGCATTTGGGCTCCTCCAAGCTCCTCTCTGTTACTGAAAGAGCCGGCCAAAATATGGCTTTTTTTTTTTTTTTTTTTTCTGCCTGGTAAATGCCAGGATTTCCGGGATGCACTTCGTTGCTCACACTGAAATTTCCCCTGAAATGTTTTCAGATTTTGGAAGAAAATGTATAATGGAAATAAATTTGGCTTTTGATTTCCAGGCTGTTGTTGTTTGGGATTTTGGGGGTGGGGGTTTTTTACAGAACTGCCAACTTCTGAAATGTAACTTTTTGTTGGAAAATAATGCAGCTTCCTCTTTTCTAATGAGAAAATGGAAAATCAATTAACAATGACACCATCCACCCTACACTGACGATAAACCATTCTGTGGAAGTTTCAATGGAAAAAATTTCTACCCTTTTTCCACTTATCAGAAATCTCCTCCACTTTGGAGCCTGGGACCCAGCAGGGTCCTGGCCCTACAGACGTGCCTGGAGGGCAGATCTTGCACATACAAGTTTCCAGCTTTTCCTACCTGGTATGGGAATGTCTGCGGGGATTTTTACAACTTATCCCTAAGAAATGATGTCTTGGCCCCTGGGCTTCTGTTTATTTCAGTGGTGAGAGCGAAATCATGGTAGAACAGTGTGAGACCTGACCCATGCCTAGTAAAAGCACACCCAGGGTGCAAACCGCAGCGTGCTCCTCTCCCACCTCTGAAATTGCTTTTTCAGTAACTTTTTAAATGTCTGCAAGCTAAACCTGGCCACATTTTTTCAAATGCTGACACCTTGCCCTGAAATAATGAATTCCAACCCCAAAAGAGGAAAAAAACTGACTCCACAAAATTCTGATGAAATGTAGACAGGTTATTTTTCAGTTACCTGGTCCCACCGCAGGTGCTACAAGGCAGGTGTCCAAAGTGCCTCTCTGCGCACCCATGAGTATTTTGGCCGACTGAAGCACGGGTGTTTCTCAGCGGTGAGGAAGCGGTGGCAGGGAGGAGACGAGGCCACCCTCTGGCTCACGCTGCTGGGGTGGGGAGGGGACACCTGGCTCAGCCTGGCTTATGCCATGGAGATGGGGGGACCACCAAAGGCTGAAGCCCCTCTCAGAAAGCACTCCTCCAGCCGCTCCTTTGCTCCTGCAAGATCACTGACTTCACCCTGGGGACACTGAGCAGCACCAAGCACTGACATCATGCCCGTTTTTCCTTTATGGTTTTGACAACAGAGCCCCAATATCATTCTCGAGATGCTTTCCCTTAATCTTCACCCTGTGGAACCGTTGCTTTGACTGCCCCTTTTTGCTGTGCATCGCATTCAAGAACATAGGACCGGGAGCAACTTTCAAGCCATTTGCCTTGGCCCTTGCTAACCTCGCATCACTGCGCCTTCTTCATCTCCAAAAAGACTTTTTACATCCCAATTTCTTCCTTTAGCCTGTGTGCAGCTTTAGTTCCTGGAACCTTTCCTGAGGAATTCATCCTCTCCTGTTGGGCTTCACAGTCCTCACAACCTGGAAAAGATCCTGAGGTTTCACATATCTGTTCAGAGCAAAGCAATTATCTGTGGCTCTGTCACCAAAATAGGGCACCACAAAAATGCTGGGAATCTGTTAAAGCCAGATTCCTGTGACGGCTTTCCCTTCTCCTGCAGTCCCAGCTGCTGCCAGGGGATGGAGCGCAGGGCAGCCCACAGCTGGATCCGGCAGCCCTGCTTATAGCTGCCTGGCAGCCCCATCAAGGGCAGGGAAAGGTGGCATGGGGACCAGGGACCTCTCAAAATAGGGTGGAAAGATTAATAAATACAGACCATGCAAGGTGTTGGAGGAAAACTCGCTGGAGATGTGATGCTGGAGTAAGACTTTGTACCAAGGTCATGGGACCAACGGAGCCAGAGGGAGCAAGGAGACGGTTGGAGCACAGCGAGCAAACTGCCAGTCGGCCCGTGGGCTGCTCCCAGCGGTGATGACACCCCTCTCTGGCACGGCCAGTGACCCGGAGTGATGAAGAGTTACGTTGCTGCTGCTTTTGCTCTGGCCTTTGTTTAAAGGAGGTATTTCTCCAAGGAGGATTTTGGTTGTGTTTCTGAACCTCCAGGCTCTTGAAGCCAGGACCACCAGCCTGGCTCTCACACCCTGGAACACCCTCACTGCTGGTTCACTTGCCACCCTGCAGCACACCTCTCTGCCATACGCTCTGGGGAAACTTTGCCTGCCCAGTATTTCCTCAGATGCAGTGCATGCCTATGGAGTGGGTCAGATGGGCATGTGTTTTTGAGCTGGAAATCCTCTTTTGAGCAGACCTAGGTTTAGGTCTGCAGTAACCTCCTGCCCCAAAAAGCCCGTGCTGTGCAACAAAACCCTGGGCTTTTCTGGCTCACCCTGGCACTGAAGGACTGCCAGAGCATAGATATATATCCAGAGTATAAATATTAATGTTTCCAACAAAGCTGGGGCATCTCCCCACCCAGCATTACCGCTGGGCTGGTGCTGAAATCTTCACTCCCACCCGCTCACAAGGCATTTCATGGCATCGTAGTCTTCCTCCTCAGCCGTGACACAGCTTTGATCAGCTATTCTGCTGTTGGGGATAGCCATTACCCCAGCTGGCACCTCTTCCCTGCGGGGATGAGGCCCCAACGAGGGGTTATGAAATGGTGTCGTAGCCAGCAGAGGGAGCGCGCAGAGCTTCAGCCACGCACGGGGACGGCTTGGGAAACGCCGGGAAAAATGTATTAAACCCTGACTGGAGCAATAAGACGCTGAAACAAAGATTCACCCTGGCTCAGCCACCAGCCTGTGTGGTGGCTCAGTGATGCTGAGAAGTGAGAGGATGGGCGAATGGATCCACCACAAACCCCCCTGGAGACCTCGGGTACCGGGTAAGCCAGAGATGAGGATCCCCAGGGAGGGACACGCTCGAGCCTCTTAGACTTGGGTCATTTTGCTGTGTCTTCTCCAAGCCACCAAGTGAAATTCCCCCATGAATTCTTGCTTTCCAACTCAAGTCATTGCTGCAACTCAATTATTAAGGAATCATTCCTATAGCATTTTATTTCCAAAGCAATTTGTACCTCCATCCCAGCACCGGCTTAGTCCTTGTGCCTCACTTTGGCACTGGAGCCGGGAGGGACTCGGCGGGCTGGAAGCTGCAGGAAGCTTGGTTGTTTGAGGCAGAGCTTTATTTGAATTTAGGCCAAACAGAGCAACACACAGCTAATTTGTATTACTTTAGTGAATTAAAGACATAACATCTGGCAGTATCTGTAACAGCCTCTTATCTTAGGAAGAGGGTCTAAATTATTCTCCATGAAATGCCTCAGTGGTGGGGGGACCTCTCTACTCACATAAAATAATAGAAATATAATTAGTTACCCAAATGCACATCAGCAAAGACTCGTACCCGGTCCCCTCCTAACTGTGTGGATCCCCCAGGTTTTTAAACGAAGGCTCTTCAAGCACCAATGGGCAATTTTGCAACTTCTATCTACGCAGATCAGTAACTAGAGAGAGTAATGTAACTAAGTCAGGTGTCTCTGGGATTGAGTTAGGACAAGCCCGCAAGGGGATTCTGATGTGGTTGAGATAAATATGTCATTAAATCACTTGCAGAGTGAGGTTATGTAGGGAAAGCGGAGCCCTGAGTGTTAGGAAGATGTTGTGTATGGTTAGCACAACCACAGACTGATTAACACCCCTTGTGAGCCTGATAAAAGACAATGGGCCACATTTTCACCGCTAAATACATCAGGGATGAAAGGGAGCAGGGGGAAGAAGCAGAAAAGAGCAGCAGGAATGACCTGACCTGCCTGAAACCTGCCTTTCTACCCGAGAGCAAGGAAGCTCGCTGTACTCTGAAAAAAAGGTTGAGAGAGACTTGGTCACAACCGAGACAGTGGGTGTGAGAAAAGTCCTCATGGTGAACAGCAGCCAAATGCCTTGCAAGATTTAATGTCTGGAAGGTGAAGTTAAGCCCGTCTAGACTGGAGTGGTGTTTGGTGGGCAAGAGGTAACTGCTCGGTTCAGCTGTTGACACCAAAGATTTGCCTTGCTTTTGGCAAAGCAAAAGCAAATTAATCAAATCCATTGATTCAAATGGAAGATGAAGTGTGATCAGTGGGACCTGGTTGCTCACCCCAATGTCAGGTGCTTGCTCTGGGAGCAGCTGGGTACAACTCTCTGGCCATGGCATGTAGAAAATCCCCCTTTCTCCACTCAAAACTTGTGTTTGAGTCTTCCCATATGCCCGATGCTCTCATTGCTGCCTCACACCCATTGTGCCTCTTTCTGCTTCATCTCCTGAGAAGAAGGGGGAGGTGGCAGTGAGTAGTTACACCCTACAAAGAGGGCGTGTGGGAGCCACCAGGGAGTGATGCTATTGCTGCGAGGGGCTCCTCTGCGGGGCAAAGCAATACATGGATGAGGGCAGAGCCATGGGCAGTGAAGATCTCTGCTGGAAAACACCCCATTTTGCAGCCCGTACCCTCTCTCTGCCGAGATGTGTCAGTGAGCCCTGCCACCAGCCCAGGCAGTCTGCTGATGTTACTGTTGCCTTCCCAAAGCCAAGATCAAATGAGGAGAATAAATCCCTGAGAAGGAAAAGAGAGGTCCTTGTTCCCCCCTCCCTGCACTTGCTCTCCAATTAATCTTCCTCCTGGGTCAGGAGAAATCTCATGCAGCTCTGCAGCAGAAAACACTCTCTGCCTCATCAACTATGTCATGTGCTGTTAGCCAGTCCCAGATTTTAGGTGGCAATGCCTTGACCCAAGACAGCCTGGTATTTCCAGTTTATAGCTACTCAAAATAAAATCTGAGAGGAGAGCCAGCACTTGCTTGTGATGTGGGTGACTCCTTCAAATCCTGAGCGTGTCTTGCTCACAGCAAACTGGCACTGGCAGGCCTTCAGAAAGGTGGCAAAAGCTGTGATATGTTCAATGAAGGAACAGGGAAAATAAAATCAGTGCAAGATGGCTCAAGCAGTGATTTGTCTGGACTTTTGTTATGGTTAGCTTCAAATCAGCAAGCACAACCAAGCTGTCAGCAAATCCATTTTATATATCAGCAGCCCTCTAAAATTTCCATCAGTCTTAGTCTATGATATTCTCCACACATGCTAATACAAATTCCCTTTTTGACAACAGCTGATGCCCAGTGCAGAAGTGAGAGAAGGCTTCATCCCCCAGGGTGGTGGGAGCTCTGGGGCGATGCCTTTCCCCTTGTCTGCCACACCATGCCTCTGTAACAAAACACACGCTGCAAACCATTTTACCTGACTATTTCTGATTGCCAAAATGTGTATCCTCCGGACAGCCCCACAGAGATGTGGGCACCAGGACACATGCCCCACTGGGGCACTCGCTGGGGCACAGCAAGATTCAACGCACGGATGAAGGTTCTGCAGGAAACCTCTCGCGGCAGCAGCAGTGCTGGGGCTACAGGTTCCCCGACTTCACCACAGAGCCGTCCTTCCCCACTCTGTCTGGGATCCCAGTTTACACACTTTGCTTTTGCTCCCTGGCAAAGTTGCAAACTGCAGCAGGGTGGCTGCAGAGCCTGGGAACTGTCCCAGGGGAAAGTGGCTGTCTGTCGGAGAGCCAGAGCAGCTCCTATGATTAAAAAAAAGGCTGTGGTTGGGAGGCTGGCTCGCCACAGCCTGCGCTGTGGCAAAGCCAGAGGAGAAACAGGTAAGGAAGAGGCTGCTGTTTGGGTAAATGTGCGGCAGCGATGCCTTCCCAGCCAGGTGCCGAACGCTGAAGCCAGCTGGAGCGCAGCCATGTTAAACCGAGCGAAGTGCTCACACCCCATGGCTGTTGTGTCTGGTCCGAGTGGCTCTTGCAGCCTTGCGTGGGTATCCTCCACTTCCCACCCTACAGCTGTGGGAGTCCCTGTGCCTGGGACAGCCAAATTTGGGATGCAGGGACGCCGCTGCCTACAAGGGAGCTCCATCCTCCCTCTGTGCTTAAGAGCTTGCAATGCTCTCGCCCCTAGCAGATGGTCTTTCAAAAGCATCACAGGATCAGTCCTGGTGGGCAGAGAGGTAGGTTGCAGGGGCTGGCGTGTTTGGTAACCAGAGGACACATGCCGGTGGCAGGGAGAAGAGCAACCCAGAAGGTGGGAAACACTGCCAAAAGCCTCCAAGCATGGTGGAAACTACTTCTGCCCCAGCCTTCTGCGGTGTTCTCGTGCAAATCATGCAGCCTGCTTGCAAACTAGCTCTGTTCCCTGGCTTTCGCCTCCCCGTGAATTACCCATCGGCCAGAGCAGACCCTCCAAAGCAATTACTGAAGCTCAAGGGCTGGTTTCGCATTTTATTGTGGGGACCTGGGGCTGTTTGCACTTCCAAGACCAGAACCTGACTCTGACCATTGCTATCCTGGCAGAATCGTTCACAGAAAAGCATGCTTAAATTAAAAGCCAGGTGCCCACACCCCAAGCCGGTTGTTTAGACTAAATGAAAAGTTTTCAAAAAAAAATCAGTCTGACTTGAATTCCACCCCCTTCCCCAGGAGATTGCTCCCTATCTGGTTGCGTCCCGAAGGTGGGAGCAAAGGCTTTGCAGTGAGTCATCTTTTACTTTGTATACCCCAACAGTGCTATTACTGCTTTCATGTGGGTCTCCGGGAACGGTGAGGGCGGTGGTGGGTGGGAGAAAAAGGCCATGAAACAGGCATCAGCCACCGGAGGGGTTTTGTGCCTTGATTGCATTGCTGCATGCCGGGGGACCAGTGAGGCATCCCCAGAAATATTGCCCTCCCCAAGATGGTTCTGGCTTGAGGCAGGACCTGCCACCCTATATGAGTGGGGTCTTGACAAGGGATTGGGATGGGAGCTCTTGAAACACTCCAGTGACTCGGGCAAATATGAGATGATGCTCGTGTAAGTTAATTAGGGAGCGAGGGTAGTACTCAGCCTGCCCAAATGAGCCTGAAGCCCCTGGGCTGTCACTGGAAATAGAGAGGTTCACCCAGAAAGGGATACCAAAGCAGCTTTAAGAAAGAGCAGTTGGAGGCACTCATCGCCTCCGACGACAGGAGCCCTGGAGTGGGACCCAGCAGGTCTGGCCTGAAATCATTCCCCAGCTCTGACACTAAGGTTTCTTGGAGGAAAAGCAGCTTTACTCTAAAAGTCCCTTTTAGGGGATGCCTGCTATCTATTGCTAGATTTTTCTCTCTCCTTATATCACATGCAGAGACAAAGGAATTCATTCTATCTCTGGAAAACATATTTTTCTTTCTTTTCCCTTTGGATTAGGTTAGTGGAGAAGAGGTTGTTCCAGTCTGGCACCTCTTGTGGTTACTGTGCTTGTTTTGACTAAAAAACACCCTTGTGATCTGTACATATTTGAAATGGTTGCCTTTTATGCAAAAAAAAAAATCTAAACAAAAATCTATGCAACTTACTTCCAGGCAAAAAAAAAAAAAAAATCTTCTGCATGAAGATCTACCTGGTGGACGGAGATGGCTCAGCCAGAAACCCACCTGGAAAAATAAAGGGAGGAGTGGCAGGCAGATTTGAACCAGGGATGCGATTTCCATTGCTGTAGTTACACTTGCTAATCATTAATCACGTCCAGGTATTTGCATAGCTACAGAGGCTCACTGCAGCCCCCTCTCATAACTAGGGATGCCCTAAACTGGGGACTGCTGAAGTCAAGAGCATTATTTCCACTAATTTTTGTGTTCTCTTATCAAACATTTGCTCATGCAGGTATTTTAACTACTCTCCGGCTACTGTGGCGTGAGCAGCACGTCCTTGCACTCAGCTCAGATAAAGGCAGAGGGACCACTGCAGGGTGAGGGAGGGCCATGCATTGCACACAAGGAAGGTCACAGGGATGGAGGAGCCCTCATCAGCTCGTATGGGTCAAGGCATTAGGGGGTTGATCATAGAGGCTGCATCCCATGAGCTTCACCAGGAGCAAACTCACCGAGGGTTAGAAGGCCAGCGCCACGGGAGGTGGCTGACAGTGCGTATATCCACGTATGGATTATGCAGGGAAAGATTCGTGGGGGGTCTCCCTTGGCCGTAGCGATATCTTGCGTTGCAGTTTTCTTTAAACTGTGGGGAAGTTGGATTAGGTGAGGAATTCCACAATTTCTTAGCTTTTCAAATAACATGTCTGCGATATCACCAAGTCTGACTTGTGCTCCCACCTGCCTTGGGAATTTGGTTAACCCTTTGCCTGTTGACTTTGGGGCTTGCACTAGGGCTTCATGGAGGGCCTTTTTGGAGACATTTATCTTCAGCTGATGAAGAGACGGGGACTCAAGTGGCACCGCCAAAGTGGTGCCAGAAATAGGGGGTAGCATCTGAATCACCTGCCATTTGGCTCTACCTACTTAGCCAAGCACTTGCTTCCCCCTCAGCACAAAAATACATGTGTGCACACACACGCACGCCTGCACGTGCTATGCAAGCATACCACCTGCTGTTTTGAAAAGCTACATGTATTTTTTTTGGTGGGGGTAACCTTCCTAGTAATTAGTAATTAGCTTAGCAGTCCCAGGGTTCCTACCCTGTGAGGTCTCCTGCTCCAGGAACACTGGGATCTCTACAAAACCTTTGCTTCTCCCACCAGAGCCTTTCTGGAGCACAAGTGGCACCATAAAAAAGCTTCCCCTCCCACCACACAGGATTGAATTATACCTATTTGACCCTGCAACAGTACTCGGAGATGCCAACCCCATCTATATATACCTGTCCTTGAAGGTTAAACAGCCCCGATGTCCAACAAGAGACAGTAGAGAGAAGGCTTTCGAGGGTGCGTGGTCCCAGGTAGAGCCATGCACAGGAAGCCCAAAGCCATCCCGTCCACCTTCCCCCATCCCTCCACCCACTGTCCCCATGTGAGAGACCCCGTGAGCCTCCTGCCAGGACGAGCTGGTGACATCCCCAAGCCCACCCTGGCTGGGACCTGGCTCAGGGCACAATCTCCACCTTGTATGCCTCTGCTCTGCCAGTGCCGTGCCACACTATCGCCTCGCTCGGTGGATTTTTCAGCGGCAGACTATAAACATTTCTAGTGAAATGCACTTAGTGTAAGTTGCTTTGCCAAGTGCTGTTGCCTCCCCTCCTTCGTTACGATTATGAGAGTGTTTTGTTTAAGTGAGAAAACAAATTGCCTGCACCTCCTACCTCCCCGTGGGCGTCCATCACCCATGGCAAGGGCAGCGTGGTCTGGAGGGGATGCTGGCAGCACAGGTGGGCACAGGGTGTCCCTGTGTCACCTGCTTCAGGAATGGGAATGAGGGGAGGATGCGAGCAGTGGAGGCCTTATTGCAAACTCCTATATGCCCACTGCCAGCCATAGGTATCAAAAGTCCCAGCCTCTAAGGAAATGAGGCAACAGGGGAGAGATTTATTCCTGCCCCAAGCTGATGGATGGGATGCAAAACAGAGGGAAATGAAGTGACTTGCCCGAGGTGATGTGCAGATGCAGTGGCGGAGGAAGGCTGCAGGGAGCCCTGTGTAAGCCCTGTGCTGCCCCTTCTCCCCACATCCACAGCCACCTGCCCATGGGACCCCAGCCCCACATCCTCCTTTGGGATCTTCACTGCTCAGCTTGGACCTGAGGGCACGAGTGGCTGGGCCAGGCAGCCAACTTATCCTGCCCAAAAAGCCCCCAGCCTGAAGGAGTGATGGGGTGGCCCCCGCCAGGGCTGGCAATTGGAGGTGGAGACGAGGGTCCCTGATAAGGGGTGAAACCCTGGCCTGGGGGAGATGCTGCCACCCAACCCACTGCCTGAAGACAATGAGAGCTGCAAACAAAGACCCACACTGAAGCACAGCAGCAATGCAAAAAGAAAAAAAAAGAAACAGAGGAAGAAACGCCTGAAAGATACATAGCTGGGATTCCTGAACCCCTCAGAGGTATTCGGGCTTAGCCAACAGGCTCAGGGTTTTTTTCTCAAAGCCATTAATTACACAACAGAGACGTATCTGCACCACTCCACCTCTCTGTGGCAAATAAGGGCCCTGTGTATACTCCCTAAAATGCATCACCCTCTGCACTCAGTGCCACCGCCTCTCTCGGGCACTTGGAAAAATAACCCATCGGAGGGTGATATTTCTGGCTGGATCTTGTGTCTGATTTTCCGCAGAGTATTGAACGGTGCTCAAAGCATGCGCCTCCAAAGGGCACATCTGAAATACGTGAGCTGCATCAGTAGCAAATGCCGGAGGATGTGTCAGAGAGTTGGAAATACAGCCCTGCTCACCTGGGCAGCTTTGCTGAGCAAGCCGACTGCTTGACGAGGCCAAGGGAAAGCTCTCCAAGAAGCTGCACCAAGGAAAAATCAGTGCAAGGACTGCATCCACCTCCGTCACAGGCATTGCCACCAGCCACTCGGCGATGACTGCCCTGTTGAAGCTGCTGAAGAGGACCTCAGCAGCAACCGCCGTGTCTCTTTTTTTGAGGAAGAAGAATTAATTAAGAGATCGCCTGCTTTCGCTCGGAATCCAGCAACACTCAGACAGACTGACCAGTTCATTCTGATGCTCCTGGGAGCAGGATGAAACATTTTTAAGGGTGAATCCGGAGTTTTCAAAGGGAGGGCAGAGTGAAGGGGGGTGTGTGAGGGTGCTGTGCTGGGGGGTGAGACACATGACACCCTTAGAGGGCATGGCATGCTCCTGCTTAGAGGCGGGTGGCATCCCTGCAGTCCACCTTCCTGCTGTCCAGCTCCTCCCTAGGGGACACAAGGATGCCTGCTACTAGTGCTGCCTTCCCAGAGCACCCTCGTCAGGCCACCCCTGTAGGAACACAGCTATAAGGTGCAGTCTTTGCCCCAAAGAGCCTCTAGTTCAAAGGGTTTCCCACTGCCTCCCGCAACATATTTCATTTGCAAGCTGTTTTGACTCAGAGCTTGCTCTGTAGACAGACCATATTTGCACAATGCTATAGAGAGCCAACTTCACCCCCTGCTGCTTGGAAGAACTAATTGTACCTGCTGGGGCTTCTACTGGTCCTTAAATGAGCTTGGACCTCTTCTTCCCCATGACATTCCAGCGAGTATTTTCATGGAAATGCTTTTAAAAAAATAAATAAAGAAAACAGGAAATGGTGATGTGCTTAGCTGTTAATATAGGCACAGACCCATCTTCCTTCTCTACTACTAAATTTGTTGCACATTTTTGACACAAATAATCAGACAAAACTTGGAGCCTTCCAGGCTCCCTCTGCAATGAAAAGAAGCTGGGGAGAGGGCAGGCATTTCCCCTTATCTACCCGAGTCCACCCTTCTTGGAAATCCCTTTTGGGAAGCCGTTAGCTGAGCTGGAGTCCACTTTGGCAACCAGGGATGACCAAGAGTTGTTTGCCATTCCGCAGATGACGGGGAGAAAGGAGACACTTCTCTCCCTTTGTGGGGTCATCTGACCCTGGGACCCTTTGGCCTCCTTCTTTTGGGTGACACTGCAGATGGCATCCCAACAAGCAGATGCACTGAGTTTCACTTGCTGAACATCACCCACGCTTTTTCAGTTCCTACCTGGCACCTGGCCACCGGGATACTTCCCTACCCCATGTCCTCCTTCCATGTCCTCCTTCCTGCAGCCTCTTGAGCCAAGTGAAGCTGCTCAGGCTGGAGCTTTTCTCTAATCGCTGGGTACGTTGAATTTTAAAAGATGCTACAGGAATACCAAGTCTGTCCAGCCCATAAAAAATGCATAGTTTGTCTTCCTCACCCAAACAGGGGTAAAAACACTTGTGCCTTTTACCACTGTCACAAATTTCTCTGGCACAATACAATAACTTACCTTGGAATAACGTCATTTTTGCTATGCTCAGCACCCTCTAGGTCCTCAGGATGCATCTGCCAACACCCTTCCTGCACACCTAAGTCCAACGAGTGCTCCAAGGAATAGTAGAGCTGGGCAGGAGTTGCTACGAGAGTCCCTCTTTTGCTCTGAACATGCCAAAAAAAGTCCTCTGCTGATGCCTAAGGGCATCCCACTTTTCCCCTGCCCATATAACAATCCTGCAGCAGAAACCCTCTGGGCTGGGAGCATGGCCCTGAAATGCTCTCCCCACCCAGGGGTGCCAGGAGCCCTGAACAGACCTGCCCAGACTCTGCTCTTGTTTGCTCCTTCTTGACCAGGGGCCCCAGGTGAATTATTTCTCCCACTGTTAGTTCTTTGACTTCAGTTTCACAGAGGGACCTTCCATATATCACATCCCCTTTCACCAATGAATCTCTCCTGTTCCAACAGTTTAGTGTGCCCCAAGATCAATATATTTTAGCAGCATGCAAGGACAAAGTGTTATTGCCAGTTTCCTGGGTTGTACAAAACAAAAGGTATCGCTTTCTTAAATCCACTGAAAAACGCTATGGGCCAAGTACGATTATTCCTCTGCCATGAAACAGCTGTGTATGGGACTCTGGCTACTCACTCGCCGTTCTCACTAGGGATGAGGGAGATCTTGCTTTTTCTCCTAGTCTTCAATGACAGGAGACCCAAACCCATGGCCCACCCTCACCCTCCTTTTGTCTCACCTTGGACACCTCAACCTGTAGTGCCCAGATCTGTTGGGCATGTCCGATTTCTCCTGGTTGTCCTCACTCTTGACATATGAGAATATAAGGTGCTTTACAAACTGGGGTACCTTTGTAACGCTGTAGGCACCCAAACCATGCACCTCACATCCCTGTTCTGCTCACCTTGTAATTTGTGGTATAATGGTGAAATAAGCCGAACGAGCATCACAAGGTGTCTTGGCTGGGCTGGGATTAGGTGACCTCTCCCCCCTTTGGAGTACATGTGGAGAGGAAGAGAAAAGTCATGTAGATGTCCGCTACCCCGAAGGTATCTGCTTGACTCAGCTCACCGGCAGCATCGCTAACAGCCACCCTGGCCGGCGACCACTGCATTTCTGCAGCTATTTACATTCCTCTGCCTTTGCTGAGGATCACATCCCTGACTGCAAGGTCCAGGCTGGCCCAAGCTTTCCTGTTCTTCCCCCTTTCCCTGGAAAGCTTTCCGGCCCATCGCCACATGTTGGTGGCCACCCACGAGCCGCTTTGATCAGCTCAGATGGGCAGTGCCATCAGGGGGCTTTGCAGCCTGCCCAGACGATTCCACAGCCACTGCAGCAGCAGAGGTTTTTCTCTCTGAGTCTCGGGCATCCCGTGGTCGTTTCAGGGCACCTTTCAGATGACGCTTTTATTCCAGCTCCCGCTTTAGTTTCAGCTCGTTTCGGCTGACTTCGCTTTGCGAACGCTGTCCTCGCTCCTTGCGAATTTAACGGAAACCCATGACCACGATTTCTCTCCCGTACTGCGCCGATGACCACGGAGGTCAGGCAAATGCGGGGACATGGTGGGCTGTTTTTATCGCATTTCCGATGGTTTCAGGTGATGCTTTGCTGCAGCCCCACCCACTTTCAAACCAAAATGCTTCCTGGACTGCTGTCTTTTTGCAAGCCCCTTGGCGGTCAGCGCTGTGGTCCAGAGGCCCCCTCCCCAGTCCCCCTCTTTCTGCCTCCCCATCCTCAGGTTAGCCGCATCCTTGGCTTTACTGGTCCTCCTCCTGCTCTCCTTCGCAGGCCCTCCTTGCAGGCAATGCCAGGAGTTTGGGGTGGAGGCAGCTATTGTTCAAGCTATCTGCAGTGTAATGTTCCTTATGACTGTATTAAATGAAGGGCGGAGGTCACACATCCCTAGTTTAAATTAGGTTTAGGCTGACCTTTAACAATATTACACTCGTGGATCCTCTCATAACTCAACGAATAAACTCCCAGAGGGTTTTATCACCTCCTTCTTTTCTTCCCACTGTAAGGATGCCCCAGGCTTAATGTGCTTCTCTCCAATTTCGCTTTGATTTCTAATCCTATCCCCTTCTCCCCCTTCTGCTCCCCCGCCCCCCAATACAGATATATTCACTCCTTTAAAGGTGGGGGGAAAGAACCTGTTCCTTTTCTCTTCTGGGCAACAGCTCTTTCTTTTGTGTCTCTTTCTTCCCTTCCCCGCCCCCCTCCTCTTTCTTGACACAATGCACTATTTATTTGCACTGAAGGATAACTAAGAAGCAATTAAAAGATCAAAAGGCACAAACACAAGTAGGTCCAGTGGCAACTTGTGGGGTTTATTTTGCTGCTGCTGCTGCTGCTGCTGCCGCTGAAGCTTCACCAAACTGCTGCCCTGTTTTTCCCCCAGCCGGAGAGACACCTCTCTTACTGGGTCGCCTCTTCCTCCGAGCAGACTTTTTTATGATCGCTATTTTTCACCCCCATTGTTTGCTATTGCAGTTGTTTACTGGAAAATCACTTGTTTTTCTCAGGGAGATTAACCCTCCAAGCTTTCTTTTGTCTACTCTCAGGAGGTCCTTGTGGTGAGCTGGGGGAAGGGAGCTGGGCTCCTTCAGCTATTAACAGTAGCTTACAGCCCTGCTTACCCCCCTGCCAAGGTTGGGTCCTTTCCTTTGATGGGGTTCTGCTTTTGCAGTGAGGAAAGGTGGTTGCTCTTTGTTAAGGAGACCAGCTCTGCTGAGTGGTTTGCAAGGACCCAGGATTGGGATTTACTAAGTCCTGGCATCTAGGAGAAACTCCTAGAGCCAAAGGTAAGCATCGATGGAGATGTCTTTTTTGGGGCGAAGTCTGGAGCCCTGACACGTACCAGCAGATGCTCAGTCTTTTTGATGGCCGGGCCACTTCTTTACGTGCTTAAATATCGATGTAGACGCTGAGATTTGATGGAGATTTGATGCCTGTGCTTCAGTCTGGCGCGCACAGAACCGCTTTCTCAGCATCACATCTCTCCCCCAGGTGTGCCGATGTTTCGGTTGAAGCCCACTGCCCTGACACCAGGTCTGCTGAGTGGGATATGCAGCAACACCGCCCAGCGAAGCGCAGCCCGGAGGACAACCCAGAGAACAGAAGGATGCTGGGGAGGGAAGGATGTCCAAAGCCTAGTGAGAAAGGACCGGTCCTGCTCACATTGTCTTGGTCATGCTGAGGGCAGTTCTGACTGCTCAGAGCTGCACCAAACCCACCATCCTTGAAAGAAAAAAGTGCAAACTTGAAAAAAAAGAGGAAAAAAAAAGTTTTCTTTATTGCACATTGGGGTGAGGGCTGCTGCATCCCAGCCCTTTCACGCCACTACCTACGGCAAGCGCTGCCTGAGGTGGACCAACCTGCTGCCCGACCTCGGGCAGCTCTGCTCCTCTCCGCTCCCGAGCAGTGCGTGTGTCCGTGGCACAACCTGGACCGCGCACCCCTGCAAGGGGGCGCCCACCCAGGCAGCAGCGAGCCTGCGGGCACCTGGGGGCTGGCCGGGGCCGCCGCCGGTGGGAAGCGAGCAGAGCCCCTTCTCCTGGGGCAGCCCCGGCGAGCAGGTCTCTGGGAGAAGGCGAGCTCTGCTTCATGCAGCACAACGCGGCTGCCATGCAGCACCGGCGGAGCAGCGGGAGCGCGTTCAGCCCGCGCGCCGGTGTACATGCACGGCGGAGCCTGGGAAAAGTGCCTCGGGATTGAAGGCAGCTGTGCCGGCTTGCAGGAGCCGGCGGGAAGCGGAGGCGACCTAGCGAGCGGGAACCGCACCGGGAAGGTGCTCCGCGGGGCGCAAAACCCGAGTGCCGCTGCCCCGCGGAGGGGAAGCGTCCATGTTGTCCGCCCAGCTGTGCGCGGGGGGACGCGGGGGCTCGCTGCTGCCGAGGCGGGGGCNAGAGGGGGTTAGACCGCTCTGCAACATTATTGGCTGCGTGGCCGGGCTGGTGCTCGCTGGGGAAGTCAGAGCATGCCCATTGGGGGGGTATAAAAGGGGGGCAGCCGGAGCGCCCTGCCTGTCTCCTCGCTCGTGGGGCAGCCAGCCGGGAGCAGCGGGCAGTCAGGCAGCCGGCCCCTCCGCCCCGGCCAGGGGGACGCAGTCAGTAAACACAAAAGTGAGAGCCACCCAAGGGGCAGCCAAAGCAGGAGGAGAGAAGGAGAAGGAGGAGA